>JAZGTI010002025.1:0-17676 GCA_036877585.1 Botia kubotai
GATCTACTTAAAAACAGCTGTTGCAGTTCTAAAAAACACAAATGTCATGTGAGCGTACGTGATGTTTATTTCAGGCAGTTGTCTTCAGATTGTGTTTGTGTATGTTTGTGTACATGTGTAAGACAGCATGGAGAGAAGTTGTGGCGGATTACTGGGATGGAAATACTCACTCCAGGTGTGGCGAGTAACTGGTTTATTTGAACTGATGTGCATGTGCTGGTAGTAGTCATCCATTCTCTTCGATAGCTGGGTGTGAGTGTGGCCACATGACTTATATTCAGCTGTTGTTTACTGCCTTCCAGCTAAAATAGAGCGTTTTTTTCAGCTCCTCCAGACAAACACAGCCATGCCCTTCAAACAGAGCCAGTGCAGGTCTAAGCTTGTCAGAAAAAGCAGGATTAGTCAATCTGGGAGTGAAACCTAAAAATCAGTGTGACCTGGTTTCTATATAGGTGTCAGATCTCTCAATAAAAAATGCCAGTGTTTAATAAATTAATCTATTTCCTAATAAACAGACTTGATTTAAATAAACACATCAAGGTACATGGATTCATGACATTGCACATGAGTTCTTTCTGCATTTTTGTATAAAACCAGCTTGAAGTGTTTGACATTTTTCAGCAGTTAACTGACCAACTAACTGTGTCCTCCTCTCTCTCTGCAGTTGTGTCTGCAGGAATCAGGCGACTGCCTGCGGGAACAGATGCGTTATATGATGCGATCACTGCAGGACCTGAAACACTTGCGCCGCACCTGCGCAGCCCCCCCTGCCAGGCCTCCGGTGCGGTTGCGTGCCTGCAAGCAGCTCATAGCCCAACGGGAACGCCGAGCGCGCCTGAGGATCAGCGATGCTAGTGAGGCTAGCAGCTACGACTCCGCCTGCTCTTTGTCCACCTCTCTGGAGGAGGAGTGCTCCACCAGCGGCCCGTCCTCCGTCAGCTCCCCGAGCAGCGAGCGCAGTCTGGAGTTTGACTCTGGTTACTCGGAGGCTTCCTGGCCGGATGAGGGCGTGGTGCTGCGGCGCACCAAAAACATCCGCGTGTCTTCGTCCGCGTGTCTTCGCACCAATCAGGTGCCCAGCGCCCGAGTTCGTCCCAAGTCCACCTCCGACGCTTGTCTGGAAAGGTGGACGTCGTTCGAGGCAGCTAGCGACCCTGATGATTGGACTACATCGCTGCTCACCCGCGGGCGTAACCGACAGCCGCTAATACTGGGAGACAACAGCTTTGCCGACCTCATTCAGAACTGGATGGACTTACCAGAGTGTCCTGAACAGACGGAACAAAAGCACAGCTCAGGGCGAAGTTTCGCTAAAGACTTCCTGATAAACGTTAAGCGGAGGATAGCCGGCATTTCACGGAGCACCGACGGACGGAGGAAGTCGACAGATGTTACAAAGCTGAGCAAATCGTTCGTGGCGGCTAAAAGACTGTCTTGTCATGTTGAAGCAGAGCACAAAACACCGTTCTTCTATAAATCTCACCTGGGCTTGAACACACTGGACGCAGATTTCTGTCAGTTTACAGCACTAATGAAATCCGGGAGCAGGATGCCCATCGTCTGTAATGACAAAATCGGGTACATTTGACTCCAGTGAGGTCGGCAAACCTCCCGCTGAGACAGACAGAATGCACAATAACTCCAAAAGAGACGAATTATTTTTATATTCAAGTTTTGTCAGTTAAGCTATGTACAATGCACAAAAATAAAACCAAAAATATCCCACAAACTCTGATTGGTTCTTGACTCGCTCTTGGTAGCAGCCAAACTCATCTAAAGAGATGAAATGAAACTGTACATGACATGTTTGTAGATCTTAAGTTTAAGTTTGACACTTTTCTGACATTGTTATTAAACACATTTTGTAGTGAATATTGTACAGTTCGCTGGTTATTATTACTGAATAAACCCCGACAGAATGATCAGGTCAGTTATATAGTTCTATGGTCATTATACAAAAATATATACTATATAATAAACCAATAAATCCAATAAAGACTAATAAATACTAAAGAGTCATTGAATAAGTATTTCTATAGTACCTTTTCCCCTAATTTTTTTGTTACATTGATGCCCAAAAGCCTCAAAACATTGAACATTGGAATTGGTTTATTTAAAACGTAAATATTTTAAACCCGGTAATAAAACATTTTAAAAAACAATATATATGGAATGAATACAAGCAGCTTTTATGGATATATCAGTTCTCTATATTTTTGAAGACATTTCCTAATATAACTTCTGTCTGTACCTGTTCAATTGTGTGTTTTAACCGGTTTTCCTCATTATGGTGAAATTTATTCCGAACGGATGGATGGGAACACTGTGTCCTTAGAACTACAAGTTCCCGCTTTGTGCTCATAATTTGGTGACGTCAGAGACTTCATCAGCACGATATCTCAGGTGGCTTCCACAGCGTGTGGTAAATGAGTCTTTACAGCTGAACAGGGAACATCTCACAGCTGCTGGCTGGATGGTGGAAAAATTGACGCGTGCTTCATTAAGCTTTAGACTTGCTTTAAGTGCCCTCACTATCAGACTAATGCGTCCTGCTACACCGCAGGTGGTGCTAATTTATCTGGACACATCTGCCCACAAGACGTTCGGATCATTTTTAGAAAGCTTGTGAGTGCAGTTGGTGACCACAGAGTAGAAAGCAGGAAAATGACGCTCTCACACTCTCATTGGCCGAATCCTGTTCTCACAGTATGATGTCAGAATTAATGAATCGAGATTAGCAGGATAATAACTGGAATTAATGACAAAAGCCCAACGACCTGATATATTTGTGCTTCAAATGTTACAGTTGGAAAGCTGAACCAATCACAACTGAGCTGTAGGTATGCTGTTTATCTTGGCTTTTGTGCCTAAAAGGAGTGAATTATATGTGCCAGTACAATCACGCATGACCTCTAAACAGTCTTAAGTTACTGTTCTTATTAAAAAGAAAACAATATTTATGAGGTCTTCTATTTCCAAGGAGGTTACATGGAACAGATGGAGTTGCTGGTGTACACGTAACAGCACTTAGAGAAAATGGCCAGTGTGTGTCTTGTCAAAGGCTTTTAGAATCTCCTGGAGACTCGTCTCACTCCTCTGAGAGCAGTTTGGCTGCGTGACTTCACAGTATGTCCAAAACCATTAAAATAACTTAAGGACACAAGGCACAGAATGGAGACAGGCGGGCCCGAGTGCCCAAATGTCCCACAGGGAGCTGAAGTAATATTTATAGACGTGCACTGCACCCATTTTTCTTGGAGAAGTGTTAGAAAATGACCCCCATGTCTTTGTTTTCTTCTGGTGATGTGTGTGTGTGTGTGTGTGTGTGTGTGTGTGTGTGGGTACCTAGCTAACAGGAAACATTCTCCAAACATTGGTTGATGTTCTCTAAAAGTTCTCTCCAAATTCTCTCCAAAAAACTTTTTGCAGTAACGTTAGTATAATGTTATATAGCATAGGTCAAAAGTGTTATTCTTAAGTTATTGGTGGAACATTTTAAAAACGTTTTAGACTTAAAAAGTTTAAAGAACGTTCATATAAATTAACCGAGCTATAACGTTAATACAGTGTCTAAAACAACTGGATGTTTTCAACGTTCCCAGAACATTTAAAATAGTATTTTTAATGTTTTTGTGTTACTTAAAGGAAATGTTGGGGGAGAGTTCTTACAGCCTAAAATTCTTAACTGGGTATTGACTGTGTGCCATAAAAATACAAATCGACGGCATTGTACAAATTTGTAATATGTTGGCCAAGCGCAATTGCCCACTGCTTTAATTTCTCTTAATCTGACAGAATCTTCTGTTGTCCCCAGACTGGAGTTGTTAAGTTTGGGGGTTCTATTGGTGATGTTTGCCTATGTTTAAAAGCTCAGGTGGACACACAAAAGTGGAGTGTGTGCCAGGTTTTACAGCATGTAAGGGTGCGGAGTGTGTTAATTCAAGTAAACGTGTGAGTGTGTGATGAGGCAGATGTCAGGTTCAGACGAAGGGCTGCTGGTTCAAGCATTGAGGCAGCCAGTTCTGACCAGATGCACAGAGACAGAATCATCACCCCAGCTGTGTTGGCAAACACTGTTAAGAAGCTTCAAGTTCTCCCTCGTTGATCTCCTAAATGAACCCAGCACATGACCACCACTTCACTGAGTGTGCCCCCACCACCACCCTTCCCACAATCCTTTGCAGTCATATTGCTTTATGTGATATGAGCAAAAAAAAATGTATTTCCTGTTTAATATTGGGGTAATATATAACACAGACGTTATTGACAGGTTTTGAGAGATTCTCCACTGCACAATTTGAAAAACTGCAAATACATAAGTTTGGACACTGTCCCGCTCTGGTGACTCGAGTCATTTTCATGAATATGAAAATTACAGTGTGATTCATTTGATAGTAAAGCACTTTGGATACTGACAGATCGTAAATATTATTCACAGTCTTCTGCTGCCTGTTTTAAATCTGCTTCTTTTCCAGTTTATGAACCCAGTGTGAATTGTCAGAGCAGGTTGGAAGGTGTAGACACATTGTGGACATTATTTTGTTGAAATGGTGGGCTGACTCTGGTGGTCATAAGCTTCACAATGGAGTCTGTGAGTGAGATGGGAGAGGAGTGGACAACACATGTATTGCGTACCTGACAACGGCCCACAATTCATCAGTCAGCATTTCAACGATTTGTGACCAGTTGTCCAGTTGTTAACGCTTGTGTCAATGGGGCATTTGACCCTCTAGAGTTTAAACACCCTGCATAAGAGACTGGTGTGTCTGCTTAATACTATTCAAACAGCTGTTGTATCTCTGTTGCTTTACTGGTTTTGAATCTTTTTAAGGGACCATGAGAAAAGGAAGCGTGGCCTAATTTTGATTTGGCTGTTAAATCGGGGAAAATCCCTGTGCTGGTAAACACGTGCAGCGATTTTTGACACACAATACAAACACAATAGAAGCGGTGAGTGATTTTCAGCAGTTAGCTTTCAAACTGCAAATTAAACAACTTTCTTGATGCGGTCTGGAAACGTCATAGAAACGCTTCCAAAGAAGATGACTGTAGATTGAGGGAATTAAAAGCAGGAAAGGGAACATGTTTGGACTAGCTATCCAGTGTGTGCTCTTGGCATATGAGCTGACTGCTGTTCTTAAAGAGAAAACCAGTCCGATTTTGGCCTTTTCTGCTCACACACTGCACACTCATTTCCCCTTCATTAACTGGGTTCAGCTCCTGAAGTAATATCTCAGTCTATTATACCGGCGGCTAATGGCTCAGCAGTATCAGGAAAATGTTAATGCACAAATAAGCGCACGTGTGTGTGTGTGTGTGTGTGCGCGCACTTGTGTGTGTGCACATTAGAGCTTCTACACGCTCTTCACTAGCTAATTACACATCAGTGCATTAGGCTCACAGGAATTATACATTTCTATATAAAAGCCTTAAACACACACACACACGCACACACACACACACATACATCTGTAGGTTCTCCACATTAGAGACCAAGAGAAAGCGCTACGTTAATACACTAATTATGTCATTACATTAAGAGCTATAATGCAGTCCGGACAGACCGTCATAGACAAAATGTATATTCTAAATATAGATATATAGAGTGTGGATATATACAGTACCCTATGCACTGCATTAGGAAATATAGATATATAGAAGAAAAGTGCAGAGTATGCAGATGGTATGAAATCAAATCATTATCACATGACCCAAAACCTGCACCATGATTGGATATCCACATTTTGTTTGGAGGTGCATTGATCTGTTAAAACAGTACACTAGAAGGTTAGCTCTGGCTGTACAGGAGTGATAAAGTGTTTATTGGTGAATAGTTATCAGTAGAGTATTTGTTGGTATGTTTAGTCTTTGTGTTGGTCTGTTTTAAAGGAAAAGACTGACAAGTAAAAGTGTTGCATTTTATAAATGTTATTTGCTTGAAATGTTTTCTTTGTCTAACACACACGCAATGTTGCTGGCCGGTTTTGAACCCAGGTGAATGTGATGAATGCCTGTCTCTCTGCAGGACCTCTGGGTAAACAGAGTGGATTCTGGGTAAACAAGAATCAGTCAGGGCAAAGACCAAAGCTGTCACTCCGAGGTCAAAACCTCCCCTCGTTCCTAGAGAGACCACAGGAGATATGGGGAAAAAAGGAAATTTAAGACATTTATATACATAGATTAAAAACAAATTTGAGTATGCTACTCAGAAAGTCAGAAACCTGAATACCACATGAAATCTGATTTACAGACCCGTTCCTAAGCCACATCTAGGCCCCACGTCCTCAGATCCGCTGTTAACATCTGTTTAAGTGATTTGATAAATAGATACATCACAGTTAGATATATTGATTAAACCATAATAAACATCACCAGTGAAAATATGACTATTCCTGGCCTGGCCTGTATTAAATCAAGAGAATCCTTCTTACACCATAAACAGCACTGCTGTGACTTATGTCCATAATGGGTTGATTTGAAGGCTCATCTGCAACATATCATTGAAGTTCATGGGAAAAAAACAGGGCTGGGGGTTTGAACCGATGACATATCCCACAAGGCTTTGCAGTGGTCCTCATGAGTTCTCATGGTCATGAGGAAGGCCAATCATAGCCTCCAGGGTCACAGGCCATTTCCCTCCGCTGGCCAACCATGATCTTTCACAGAGCAATAATAAATTGTTAAGCACAAAGACAGACTCTGTGAAGTAGCAACACTAACATTGGCTGGTTTATTATTTTTACCTCTGAGAATGTAAATGTGTGTCAGGGCTGGTCTGCGCGGTTTAACTGTGTGAACGTTGGCTTGTTTTAATTCACTACGATTGAAGCAAATGGACCAGAATGAGTTTGATTCACTTCACTTCTGGATTATAAGATCTGTCAGTGCTGAAGACTGTAAATCTTTTAAGTGTTTCTGAGATATAAACTATACTATACTATACTATACTTCAGTCTACAATACTCTGTTATACTCACTTCATACTCCTCTCCTATTCTCTCTTCTGTTCTGCTCTCTCTGTTCTGCCTTGCTTTTCTCTTCTCTTCTTCTCTTCTTTCTCTCCTCTCCTCTTCTCCGCTCTCTTCTGCTCCCTGTTCACCTCCTCTTTTCTCCTCCACTGGGCAGCCATGTGTGGCGTGTAATGACATTAAGCTGTGAGGGTCTCTCAGTTGACATTCTTATCTGTGAGGCAGATGAGACGTCTTATGTTTCCTGAGGTGTCACAGTGAAGACAGACGATGCAGCAGTGCCAAAAGTGAATTCAGTTTAGTGGAAGGAAAAGAGGATCTTTTTCAGCAACAGAATAACACACAGGATAAGATATGTGAGGATGTAGTCAGCTGTATTTTACCTCCCTGTGTTTACTCGTTCAGTTTTAAACTGTTCACCTGACTAGTTGTCAGTTACAGATACTATGTTTACATTGACTCACACTGGATTGTAGTTTCTCTCTAAAAGGTGTGAGAGAGGGAACACTGGAATTGTGTGTGTGTGTGTGTGTGTGTGAGAGAGCAGTAGAAACCTTGAGGCTGCTTCTAATTAAAGCTCATGCAAATCCAGAATGGGAATCTTGTGGAGTCACGTCTGCTGTTTCTCAACATCAGGCACACTCTGAATTCACTGTGGTTTAGAGAATATGTGGAAAAACAAGAGCTGCTTACAGATGCATACACACACACACACACACACACACACACACACACACTGTTTAGAAACGGAAAAAACACAATATCTCTGAACTCAGTTGTCCAGTTCATTTCTCCTTTCTTTGGATTCCTTACTCTTACCCTTTCATGTAAATATGTCAGTTGTAGGTGGTAAAGTCATACGCATACATTGTTTACCTGTCTTTCTGTGATGCAAGAAGAATTTGGCTCTAGATCGAAGGCTCTAGATTAAGGGCTCTAGATTGAAGGCTCTAGATTGTCAGACTGTATTAGAGTTTATGCTTCTTTACAGCCACAATAAGCAGAAGGTGCCAGTGTGGTCACATGGAAAAAAAATACTCAAAATTCCTCTATGGCTTTGCTAAAAGAAAAGAAGATTGTGTGTGTGTGTGTGTGTGTGTGTGTGTGTGTCTGTGAGTGTGTGCGTCTGTGAGTGTGTGTGTCTGTAAGTGTGTGTCTGTGAGTGTGTGTGTGTGTGTGTGTGTCTGTGAGTGTGTGTGTGAGTCTGTGAGTGTGTGTCTGTGACTGTGTGTATGGCCTTAGTAGTTAAAATGACTTCAGATTCCTCACAGACTGTTTCATGTCTGGATGGATGTGTGTTTTCTCACAACACACACACACACACGGTAGATTGTGCTCAGGCTACACACACCGATGTTTAAACATAAGCAAACACAAATACACACTCACAAACACCTCACTTCACCACACACACTCATAAGCAGTGAGTCGAGAGTCGAACACAGACCCCAATGCTGAAAGGACCAGTTTGGTTTTAGTTCAATTTGGTGCTGGTTTTAAACCAATCTAACTGATGGACCAGTATAGCCACGTTGGTCTTTTCAACAGTCAAGCACAAAATCACAAACCCAGCACCTCAGAATGAGTGTTTCAGAGATTACACAGATTACTGACATTATACAACAAAATATCACATTGCAAACAGTCATTGGTAAAAATGTTATATTAGAAATGATATGACAGATGGTCTGAAAACTGTGACGTGCCTAATAACTTTAATGCTCCATTTCCTGTCCTGTTTCATGCCATCAGAATCATCAGCATATGAAAGGCAGTCAGCTGGCACAGCGGGATTTGACTTGTTAAGCTCTCCACATGAGTAATAAGCTATTATAATATCCCTTTCATTCATATTCATCAGAATCTGAGAGATCAAGAGGCCTAATGAACAACCAGCGACATCACAATGTGGGCTGTGACCTCTCACGACCCACAATGCCTTTCAGCGTCTGCAGAGAACTGATGCGTTGAGCTCGGGGAAGTGAGCACAGCTTGGCTGGTGTCTGAGACACAGGAAATGGTTTCGAATGGAGGAGTGTAGGTTATTCTGGCCTTGCTACAGTTGGAATCAGGCTAATGGTGATAAGAACATGCACTCTCTCTCTCTCTCTCTCTCTCTCTCTCTCTCTCTCTCTCTCTCGTTTCACACAAAGCTTGTTCTGTTGAGTTCTGTGGCTGGCTGCAGGGGTGTAAAGCCACATGAACAGTAAGTGGCTGCCGCTGGCGACTGTGGACCGTGATGTCACTCTTTGTGGCCACACTGTACGGCCACACAAAGGCTGGCTTTGGGAGACAGGAAGCTGAGGTCACCACCCTGACCCTGATGCTGTGGATGACAGCAGAATGACCGTGTCAAGCTGTCCCACTGTAAATACACAGAACAGACTAACTGTCCTTCATCTGTTCTTCATATACAACATCTTGGACTTCCTGTCAAGTAGTGTAACTCACAATTCATCTCCAAAACCTGTAGAGTTGATCTGTATGGGTGTAAAACTGTGTCTCTCGGTGTTACAAGTTCTTGTAAAAAAGAATTTATGTTTACAAGAATTCATTTACAGTGGAAGTATGTGCAGTAACATGGTGAAGTCAAATAGTCATCGTCCCACTGTAAATAAATGTGATTTAGACAACATTGTCACACAAATAATGTGCATACAAAATGTAAACAAAAGCTAATTAATATTAGCATGATTTTTACGAGCTTTTCCAAGGAACGAATCAGAATTTAACATCAAATACAGATAGATCTGCAGATAGATCTCAGATCTGTACTGAACTCTTTTTCTTAAGAATCTCTTTATGTCATGAGTGCGGCTGTAACAGTTCTGTCTTTATACAAACAAGTCTTACTGTGACTCCCCGACACAGTTACACACAATGTCATGTGACATCTTCTTTTAAAGAGAAAAGCAGACAGTTGACAGTATGAATTTTGCCATCAGACAGCAGCGTTTTCATTAAGACGAACACATGGTGATCACCGCTAAACTCCACTGATGATGTACGGCTGTATTGATGCTCTCTGGTTTAAACTCAATAGCTGTTGTATAAGAGCTGTCGGCTCATCTGAACGACCAGCAGTGGCAAAAGAGGAAGTCAGCAGGCAGGCGCATGGTCTACAGAAAGCAGAAGATAGAGAAAAGAAAGAGAAAGGGGGTTGTTGTGAAGGGTCACATGACAGTTGCGCTAACCGTACGACCTCTGTGTGGATAATACACTCTCACACACACACACACACACACACACAACAGAAGCATTCAGATTTCTCTCTCTCTCTCTCTCTCTCTCTCTCTTAATTAGCCATGACGTTTTTCTATTGCTACATTTTAGTATCGAATTGAATATAAGTTGCAATGCATTCTGGGATAGCCATTCTGTGAAATATACATGGGATGCCGAGTTAAAACTGAAGCTAAAATGAGATCTCTTTTAGCAGCATTAGTATTATTAGTATGTTCGTAGTATTACAAGCTGTTTACCTTTTGGAACAGACTTCATTTCAGCAATGCAAAGCAAAATGATGCCCTAACATGCTCCCTTTGTAGGGTCACTAGGTTTTGAAACACACAATGAGGAGCTTTCTGTTAGCACAGTATTAGATGGTAGCCACAAATGTTTGATTTCTGGCATTTTTTTGTCATTTTGTTTAGTGATGAAATCTAAATAGGTGCTGACACATCAGAGGTTCTTGAGAATGGCCAGTCGAGAGGCAAACTGTTGGGGATGCTGGCAACAACTTGTACTTTACAGTCTGACGTGTCTTGTAACAGTGTCTCTCAGTGAGTAATAATTTCCAGTCTGGTGTTTATTCCCTTCGAGTTGAGAGGGTGCGAGGGACACATGGCAAGTGTGTACGGCCGTTTCCCTCCACCTGGACATCTACTGCTTCAAACACGGCTGTCAAACCATAATACACATACATGAAAAAGTGCAAAACATTAAGCTGCACATGGGCCCCAGTCCTCAGAACACACACACTCACACACACACGTTTACTTATTTAAGTGGGGATGTACCGTAGATTACTATTGTTTTAACACACAGCTAGTTATAAACAATATAACCTAACCCTACCAGAAACTTTTTGCAATTTAAAGTAACTTCATTTCATTGTATTTTTATAGCATTTTTACACATGAGGACATCCCGAAAAGGAGGATGTGCAAAATCACATGTGAAAAATCATGTGATTTTGCACATGTGAAATTCATGCGTCTTTTCTATAAGTATAGAAACAGGACATGTGCAAAGCTAGCTTAGAACTAGGCCAACATGAGTTGAGAGCATTATAAAACTGCCTTTGCTTTTATCTAGAGCACAGCCAAACACAATCACAAAAACAGTTTGATTGTTACCAATTACAACAGCAAAAACGTTTTGCCCGAGTTATGTCCAACTGTATATTTTATGTAGCACAACGGATAAAGACTTTTCTGAGTCAGTCGTTTACTTGTTTTCTTTTGCATTGACGAGTATTTCAAGTACTGCCGCTTAAGTCACAGCAGTTAAGCGTACATTCACACGATAATCACGACAGGTTTGGTGAGAGTAAATAGTCATTCAGATAAACGATTTACAGTCACTGCATTTGGGTTTAACAGACATATCGGCTGTTTCGTAATAGATCTCGTAAAATATGCAAACAATAAGGGTAAAGTTGTTTAAATCGATACCATGAGTCTCGCCTGTTAACTAGCACTGTTAAATGGCTTCTCTTTTGTGTACTATAGAGAATCCATTGTGCTTTGATATTCTGTTTATGCAATAATGAGAAAGCAGCTGGAAATGCTTTACAAAATGAGAATCATGCATTGAAAATATCCTGAAGTTGTTTTTATCTTCAGTGCGTCTATCATTCGATTACATGATTTGAATCTTGAAGACTGTTTTTCGAATTGTCCCGTGCTTTACCTGCACAGAAAGTTTACAGGCTTGAAGCCGTACTGTAGGCTTTACGTTGGTGTGTCATTTTAGACAGTAGGGCTAATATTAGAAAGTATCTCAAGCTGCGCGAATACACGGGCGACGTCGCACCTGAGGAAATACAGTCACGTTATGACATTTGATTGTCTTTTAACGGTGTAACGGACTGAGTGTGTGAACTCAGGTGAGTCAGCAAAACATACGTCATGACTCTGGTTGCGCCGCTACGGGGCACAAAGGATCGTGGGAATCGACTGTTAGATGTACCGGTAAAACCAGCTACACTTGCAAAAGAGGAGGGAAAACGAATCCAAAATTAGCATCCAGAAATTTCCCCAAAAACAAAGCCATGAACTGTATAGGAGTGATTATAATTAATAACATTGATTGGATTTTTAACCTGACGGTTGCTGGTTCAATGCTGGCAGGAACCATCTGACGTGCCCTTGAGCAAGGCAACGTACCCCCAGTTGTTCCTCGGGTCCTGCAGTGAATGACTGCCCACTGCTCTAGGTGTGTGTTCAAGGTTTGCAGAGTGTGTGTTCACTACTCACTTCACCTAATCTGAGTGTGCTAACTTGAGTATGGGTCACCATACTTGGCCTGCATGTAACTTCTCTTATTTTGTATAAAATGTTAAAGTAAATGTAAATAATGCTTGTTGCTACCTGGCAACTTCTCCAATATTTGTTAAGCCATTGCTAAGCCATTTTAAATGGTTGCTAGGGTGTTGTGGGTGGTTGCTATGGTTAGGCAGTTGCTAAGAACTCTTAGTGTTTTCTTGAATAGCTTTTTAAATGGATGGTTTTATGCACAAAATATGTACAAGGAAAGCAAACCAGAGAGCAAAAATAAAGTCAGTTTTCGGTGTTAGCGTGATGTGGTGGCGCTAGTGATGACCTCGCTGGTCTTCTCTTCTCTGGTCTCGTGGGTGCCGCAGGGCAGACGGCATCAATAGCTCCAAACATCTGACAACACAGACTGACCACTGTCTGCCTAATTACTCTGACCGGTGATCTGACCCCTGCTGAGAGCCCATCAGCCATCACTGTCTGCTGCACACACACACACACATAACACACACATCTAAAGCAATATAGAACAATGCTAAATACATTAACTGTCAAATCTATATATGCTTAAAATATCATGTGTATAAATACTGTAGACTGGAAGTCCCTAAAACATACCCACGTTAATTATTTCTATGGTTTCTGTGCAGTAGTGAGGTGAACAGGTTTATCTATAGCATTAGCTGTAGCATTTATTTTAGCAGGACCGTATTGACCAATCAGCACCCAGGACCAGCATCTGTTTTATAATTTAGAGTATAGTGTGTTATATACATACAGTAGTTACATAAAGTGTTTTTGTGTGTTTTTGGCATGATCTGATTTATATAAGGTTGATTGTAAAGCATTGTCAGACTAGTCTGACCTGGATTAAGTTTTCATTTTCAGAATATTCTGTATTTACACACAAACAGATATGCTGTGAATTAACACAAAATAAAATTTTTAGAGCAAACGTGTCAGACATGTTTAAGCCGGGATTTGACATCAGAGAAAATAGCTCAGTTACCATGCATATTTAAACGTTCCTAGAACATTCAAAATGACATTTTTTCTTACTTAGTGGGAAACATTACAGAAATGTTCTTACAGCCTAAAAGGTTTAGCTGGGTTTCTCTTTCCTGTAAACGGTATAATAACTTTCTCTTTCACGTAAGCTGTATTGTAACCGTCTCTTTTCTGTACCTGTTGTATAACTTTCTCTTTCCTGAGATTCGTGGCTTGAGGTACAGCAGACATCCGTGATGAGTAAGCGCTGAGTAAAGTAACGATAACTGACAGATGATTAATGTGATTTATTACTGATCACAGACACAGACACATTACTGATGTTTACTAATTTAAATGAGACTGAATCAAACTTCTTCAGACTGGAATGATTGACGCCCTCTTGTCTAGTTTTTGTATATATAAATATGTAATGTGTGTATATATATATATATATATATATATAATGTAAATAATAATGTGCATCTCAGCTTTGATGTGTAAAATGTGTGCGATTTTCTTTCTGATCATTGATCATAAACAGAAACACTGAAGCTCATCCATCATCAATTTGTATTTGCATTCAACCATAACTCATAGTCTGAGTCTTGCAGATAAGGCCAGTTTACGTTCACCATAAATGATGGCGTTCAGTCCACAGCAATCATAAAAGTATGTCGTTTATTAAACGATTGATCGGTATTGATTTTTTAAATACTGGCAGTAGTAGCTTTGATAGCACGAGTCTGAGATCAAAAAGAAAACGTGCGCCGTTGCCCAGTCGTAAATTTGACTCATCCAAGGCAAAAATAATTAGTCATCAGTTCTCGTTAGAGATCTGATATTAACCCCTTTGTTCTGGTCACATGAGGACTAACAGTTCTCTAATGACTTACTGTCCCTCAGAATTAATTTGTCGACACCTGTAGGCGATGCAAAGCACAATTACAGGTGTGTGCTGGAGGTGTGAACACATGTTAACACTTGTTCCCCAGTGTCCAAAACAAGACAAGACACGCATTACTGCATGCTGTACTGTCAAATAGGTGCAATAATGACACCTGTAGTGTACGTTCACTATCCTAAGTGATTTCTATTGAATTCTATTTATTTATTTGTTATTAGCTATTTGTGAGCTTGACTGTCCCTCTGCTACATAAACATTCAGCTGGCGTTTATCTCCCTTTGTGCTCCGCAGAGGAAAGTAAGTCATGCGGGTTTGGAAGGACACGAGGGCGAGTAAACGATGACCGAATTTTCATATTTCGATACGCTATTCACACATGAGAGTCACTACAGCAAACATGATTCAGCGCAAAGAAACTATAGCGTTAGGAGGTTATGTTCATGTGCATGTTTATTTTCATGTTGACATGCAGAAGAGCAGTCAGACACAGAGCAGATTATAACTGTAAACATGAGTTCAGTGTTTATAACTCAGAGTTGAGACACACACACAGTTGTATTGACAATGAACACATAAGTGCCAGTTCCCAGCTAACAGTTTTAAGTTGTAAGAACGTTTCTGTAATGCTTCTGTTAAATAACAAAAACATTAAAAATGTTATTTTGAAAGTTCTAGGAAATGTTCAAAACATCCAAATTTTTAGACGTTGTATTATTGCTTGGTTATAGAATCATTATTTAAATATTAATTTTAAAGCGTTCCGCTAACTACTTATTAATGTTTTCGATATATATGATATATAACGTTAAAAATGATTCTACTAATGTTTCTGTTAAGAGCAAACGAGAAACAAGTTCTTAAAGGTAACACGTCCTTCATGTGGAACCATGGGAGGTTGAAAAAGTTCTGCATCACCCAAACCGGGTCCTGGAGGCGACACGTCTGCGTCGTCGCTCTGTAAAAGTGTTGCAGGATTTGAGCACAAATAGCGACTCTTGTCTCCCACTTAACACATTTAAACTGCAGTCATGAGGATTGACTTTTAATTTTTTTGCATTTTTTTGACACTTTTATTATCCACGTGTGTACGAAAGGGCTTTGACAAGTAAAACTGAATCATTATTTTTATGTTATGTAATATTTTTTATGTTGTGCCTGATTTATATCAGAATTACATCCTCTCTCATGATCGGCTCTTGTCTGTTTTGTGTTTCCTCGGTTTGGATTGTTTTTCTGTTTATTTCAGTTTTTTATAGACATCTGGTAGACGGTGGTCTCTTTGGTCCCTAACGGTCTCTGTACTGGAGCCGCTTTTAGGAGGTCTGATGACAGATCTGAACAATAAAGGCATTTTGATGTTACAGGCCACAGGAAATGCAGCTTATTCTTGAACCTTGACCCGGGGCGTACCACAGGGCCCACCACTGGGCCCCAGTCTGTTTTTGGGGGTGCCGAGGGCCAGAGAGAACAATGTGTGTGTGTGGGCATAACTGTGTTTATGTCTGGATGAAGACAGTGTGTGTGTATGTGTGTGTGTGTGTATGTGTGTGTGTGACTGAGCTCTGTTCCAAAACCTTAAGTCAAACACAGTTCCATCTGTTTTACCCAATAATTGTGTGTGATATGCTTTTAAGAGACTGTTGTTTTGTTAGGTTAGCAACATGTTAATGTCAAACTCAACAAAGTTGAAATACATTGTTATTTGAGTCTCATGTGCACTTTATTTAGGTTGCACAGTGTCTTTGTAGAGCGTTCCAAATCAGTCACTTATTAGGTTCCATTTTGGTTAAGATTGTGCCCTGGAAAATGTTTCCCACTTCAGGCAGTAGACAGCAGCCCAGCTAACAGTTTTTACTTGTAAGAAAATTTCCATAACGTTTACATTATATGACAAAAACATTAAAAATTGTATTGTAAATGTACGTTCATATTGCTTGGTTTTTAAAACGTTCCACTGACAACTTAAGAATAAGGTCTGTGATATTCACAATATATAATGATAAAATTCTACTTATGTTACTACAGTAACATTTTTGATAACTTTGAGAGATAACTTTTAGACAACTTTAGCCAATATTCTGAGAACGTTTCTCTGTTAGCTCTGTTAGCTGTCAGCATCTGAATATGTTTTACATAGTCAGTTCTCGTCGATCAGCATCTCTGGGGGTCAGTTAAAAAATACACCAGCCAATCATAAAGTTTCATTCCAGTGAGGTAATCAACAATTCTTTTCCACTTGAGTGTCTTTGTACTGCTCAAACACACAGACAGCTTGTTGACACCTGAGAGTGAGACAGAGAGAGAGAGAGAGAGAGAGAGACACACACACACACACTCTGAGAAACTGATCTTGAATAATAACTGCTTCCCTTTGGGACACAGCAGATGTCAGCTTTATTTTTTGCATTCAATACTTGTCTGCTAGGTCAGTCAGAACCAAAAGGGAGCAGCTGTTTTAAATCTTGGCTCTGTCAGGGACGGTCAGTGTGGGCTGTGCTGGAGAGATCCTAATTACAGGGTGGATATATTTCAGTAAATTTGTGGTGTTCTGTGGACCCTCAGATTGTAAGGGACTGAAATAAGAGATTTATTAGGTATTAGGACTCCGTGGCATACCTAAACTGAAGTACACACACTTCAGCATACATGTTTATAAACACTTCTACTAAATCACAAGTGTGGGTGATGAAATGTTAGAGCGTTTGTAGTTTGTTCTCACAGCAGTTGTTTAGAATTTAAACGTGTCATCAACGTTAAGAAAATAACTCCACAAGTACTTTGCAGTTTGGCGTTTCAAACTGAGATGGCAACAGAGAGGCATAAGTTACGGTCTGCAGCCTTAATATTAACATTAAAAATCAACAAAGGCAAATAGAAAAGCTTTACAATAAAGTTCAAATGTATTCCTAATAGAAAATCGATGTATCAAATGCTGTTTGAACACAACTGTGGCTTATAACTTGAGGAGAAGCAAAGTTCTGTTACTTTTCTAAGCAATCTGATTTAAGTTTTTGCTGGGCGGACAACAAAACCGGTGAATTAATCCCGTAGTCTAGCTCATACATTGAAGAAGAGATCTGAGCTGTACCTAGACACCAAAATATCCCGGGCCACTAAACCACCACCTATTAACATGAGCCACTCAAAATACCTCAGCTACCTGAAAGCAATGCCCTCATAACCACAATATTTATTCTCTTTTATGACTAATTAACCTTGATTAAGAAAAAGCCATAAACATTTAGCAGGTCAGCTCACCTCAGCTGTTGCTCTCTTGTACACTAATTCACTTCAAATCCCAATCCCCCCCCCCCCC
>JAZGTI010002025.1:17682-39109 GCA_036877585.1 Botia kubotai
CCACTGCTGTCCCTGTATCCAGTTACGTTTAAACGGTGCGGTTGTGGTTCTCACACCTGACAACACCCCGCGTGTGCTCCTGTTATGATCAACAAAGGTTGTGACACTGCTAACAGTGTGGATGCATCACTCGCCGGCGTTGCAGTATGCTGTTTAAAAACCAAAACACTCTCTGCAAGTTCACAAGACTGTGTTCTCACATTCTGTGGACCCTCAGATTGTTAGAGACTGAAATAAGAGATTTATTAGGTTAATAGGACATACCTAAACTGACGTGTACTCTTTAGCATGCATGTTTATAAACACTTCTACTAAATCACAAGTGTGCTGTTTAAAAACAAAAACGCTTTCTGCAAGTTCACAAGACAGGCTTGTGCAACAATATAGCAGGCATGCGGTACTGTTGTGCATTCTTGCAGCATGGACAAGTGCTAACCTTAACTACTGCCCAGCTAACGGGGAACATTCTCAGAGCGTTGGGTAATGTTCTCTAAAAGTTCTGTCAAAGTTATCAAATAACATTCTTGCAGTAATGAAAGGCGAACGTTTTTTAGGGTTACGTGTGTATATATACACATGTGTGTATATATATATATATGTGTGTGTGTGTGTGTGTTATTCTTAAGTAGTTGAATGAAGTACAGACGGCTGGTTTCAACCATCTGGACCTCCAGTTATACTGTCAGTGAACACACACACACACAGAAATACCACAAAACCTTCACAGCAAAAACCACCAATTAGACTGTAGAAACAACAATCAGTTTGACAGCTGACGGAGGTTAGAAACTCTTAGATATGAGATTTAGGTCCCTTCTCTGTTCCTGCAGCCTTTTTTAAACTTAAGAGCTCTGAAAAGAGTTTTAAAGCACATATTATTGTTAAGAAAGTGAGTTTATCTAGCTGGAAATTGTCTCTGTATTTTATATGTTTGTGTATCGAGTGGTACACTGGTGTGTGTGTGTGTGTGTGTGTGTGTGTGTGTGTTGATTAGAGCTGTAGATGAGCAGACAGCAGTGAGAAGACGAGAGATCCACAGGTCTCAATTAATGCTCCCTGAGTTCAGAACACTTAATTACAGCCACATGCCACACACACACACACACACACACGCACACACATTCAGATTACAAAAAGCCTTTAAAACTTATTCATGTGTGAGATTTGTTTTAAAAAAGAATGCAGTTGAAACTATATCTATGCATTTAATAATTGTTTTTGAAAGTGGCTGATACCAAGTTACCAAAGTTTCGTTTTAGTACTGGTTAACTGAAGTAACTATGTTAACTTTGGTTTGGGCAGAAACTATTTTTACCTTGTAAAATGTTTTCCACTCTATCTGAGATGATTTCTATCCAATAATCAACCGCACAGCTTGAGTAACTGCTCGTTCATGCTTATTAGATTTCAAGCTCAGCTAATGAAGAGCATTTGCAGTTTATTTGTGGTTTATTTGAGGAAACGTCGTCACCAGTTCAGCCTCGTGGTTTAGTGCTTCATAAGCCAGAGAAACTGACTGTTTATTCTCTGGACCTTTTGGTGTACAAATATAGGCAAAATCCAAGAGACAGAATGATATATTGCAGCCAGTTCATCCAGCAGCCTGTTAGAGAAACAAACCTGCTGCTTGTGTCAGAACTGCAGCGGATCTCAGCTAACAGGGAATGTTCTCAATGTTGGCTAACGTTCTGTAAAAGTTCAAAGTTATCCAAAAAGTTCTTCCAGTAACTTTTGCTGAAAATGAGTTTTTTTAAGTTGCTAGTGGAATGTTTTAAAAAAATTGCAGAATTAAAAAATGTTTCAATAATGTTCTTAAAACCAGTCAATAACGTTAATACAATGTCTAAAAAAACAGAATGTTTTAAATGTTCCTAGAACAAAAAAATTAGCATTTTTGTTACTTACTGAAAATATTAGGTAAACGTTTTCTACAACCTAAATTTGTTAACTGGGATGCTGCTTTGCTGAGAACTTCCAGACGGAGTGTGTGTGAACGCAGGGCGTGATTTTACCTCTGCATCTCCTGCTCTAGGGTGCGTGTTTGTGGTACATGCAAAAAGATTGTGCTTTTCCTGATTCTTAGGCGAGACATGAAAACACAGATGCTCTGTGTGAGACACATGTAGGTGCGGCCCTTGACTGACTGTACAACAGATCTTTCCTGGAGTTTCCTGGTGAGTCATACAGCATCTTCTGCCACACTGTAAACCCTGTGCTGGTTGATCAATAAAGGGCTGCTCAGGCTGGGCTGCAGGAAACTGACAAAACTGCAGTCACACATTTTTAATAAGAGCTAAATTTCTGGAGACACGAGAGCCCACTGTGGATGCGATCTGGGTGTGTCCAAACAACATGTTGACAAATGTTGACTTTATAATAGTGTAGTGGACGCAAGACGGAGGAGAAACTGTTACTGTAAATAAACTGTTCTGTATGATTTATTATATAATATAGATAAAAATAGATTTAGGCATCTATAATCATCCATCTTGTGATATAAATGTGCTTCTAACTTGATTTAGAAGCAATTAATTTAAGCTTTGACAAGTTATGTAGCCCATCAACAGAGCTGGGGCAACCACAGCGATGAAACCGGTTTCAGTGTGAACAGAGCTTACATCATAATTCAGATTGCAAGAGCATTTACAATGTGTTTTGAACACATTCAATTAGAGGCCGTGTGTTTTCAGGAGACCATGTTGACGGCACCAACTAGGTGTCACCTATTTGTGGAAGCTAATCATTTAGAACACAGCCGCTTCACACATTCACATCTGCCTCAGCTAACCCTCAGCCCACCTGCTGGGTTGCCAGGAAACCTGCCCAGCACCTGCCCAGGTAAAGCTGAGGGCTTACACCACCATCCAAAAAGACAAAAGACTGACGACTGCCGGTCGTGACACGCAGTGGTGCAGAATAACCTGCTCAAAGAAAAAGGGAAAGAGTACGATGTAAATTTAAGGAAGTGAAAGAAAATACAGGGAAATAGACCGGAGTTAACTTGCGTAGAGAAACAAAGAATGAAGATTATCTCTGAACACTGAAATACACAAGACAGTCGCACTGCTTTAATGATTGGGTGTACGGTGTCTAGATGTTTTTAGACTTACAGTAACGCAGGATGTGTCAGAATGACTCTGAAAGGTAACTTTAATCTTGTGTCCTTTCACACTAATTGCACCTCCACGAGTTCCTGCAGGGAGCTCTTGATTCAAGCTCACATGTTAAACATCATTCCGTCTGGCAGGACATTTCTTTCCATGGGCTTATTTGAATTGTTCCAGATGGGTTGACGCTGAACTCTTACAACAGTCGTTCGACGACAGCCAAGAGTTACATAAATATTTTTGTGGAAAACAAAATATCCCATCAATGTGAATGGAGGCAGACGTATGTGAATAAAACAAGCAGCGTTAAAGCTCACTGAGTTTAAAGTCGAGGAATTCGATGAATTTTGCATAAGCACAGATTGTCGTTTTGGTGCCTGCGTCCGTACAGCAGTGTAGGATTAAGAGTTTTAGAAAGTTTTATCACTAACAAACGTGCAGTAACGTGTGTTAAAATGATCTTGTAGTAGATTTACAGTGTCTCTCAAAGATCTTTTGCACTCTTAACTATATATGAATCATATGAAATGTTCAATTAGCTTATACGTTCCCAAATTACTTCTTTGGGGAAGGAAAAATGTTCTTATGAAATATCAGCCGTGTGAAATGTCTTGCCACATTCTTACAGATGGGCAAATCTGTGTTACAGTACTCTTGTGTTACAGTTATGTACACAGGGCGGCCCAGAGGTCCTGCTTCAGTGTGGGGGGTCCCTACACCGGCACACTTCCTCTGACCCCAGGGTCATCTCCATGGCAACCCACTTCTACAGCTTGGCCCCTATAGGGAGAGGCCACTGAAGTGTGTTCAAATTATCTTACACTGCAGTGCTGTCTAAAGTATTGATTTAATAGTTTTAATGTTATCAGACGAATGCAAAGCTTGCCTGCAGGTTTGCAGCAGTAGTACATATTGTTGAGAAAAATTATTCGATTTTTCTTTAAGAGCATTACAAAGCTACAAGCAGTAGATCTCACTGGTATACAGATCGTCATGCTAACATAGCCATCATGACACACACACACACACTTCACTTAAACATTATCAGCTGTATTTTTGCCGTATGTGTGTGTGTGTGTGATTCAGACTTTTTCGCTGCAGGAAGTTGGTGTTTGGGTTGACGCCAGGGTCAGTTGGCTCTGCTTTGACAGTTTTATATATACCCAATAGATGGCTGGCTGCGTTCACTGGAAGATTTCATATCTTCACTCCCACCGGACTGGGTTCCTGCAGGTTCCTTTACTCTCATTCTGAACCGGCTGCAGTATTTATGTTAGCAGAGCTGATGAGACTCAGCCTGTGAGCGGGTCTGTGTGGGCGGCCCTTGTTCGCCCTGATGATTGGGTGTTTCCCATATTTGGCGCTCCTGTGTGTTTATATTTGAAATTTCTGCATTGAAACAGGAGCCAACCAAAAGAGAGAGAGAGAGAGAGAGAGAGGGAGGGAACAAACCTGAGACTTAGAATTAAATTAAAAAAGGTTTGTCTTAGTCTTGTATCTGTCTTGTCTGTCTATCTGTCTGTCTGCCTGTCTGTCTGCATATCTATCTGTCTGTCTGTCTGTCTGTCTCTCTCTCTCTCTGTCTGTCTCTCTCTCTCTATCTATCTGTCTGTCTGTCTGTCTGTCTCTCTCTCTCTCTCTCTCTCTCTCTATCCTCATTTTTCTCATTTTTCTGTTTTGTCTTTGGCCTTTGCGTTCTCCCTCTTTAATGATTAGCACAGAGGTCCAGATCACAGACACCGACAGGACTGCAAATCTGTTTCCAATATGTCTTCTTCCTGTGAAGGCAGGAAATGGCCCTTCACTCTCAAAAGCCCCAACAAAGCCTCGCTGTCTAGATTTGGAAACTGCCTCTCCAGCGTCCCTGAGGTCGCTTTCCCTGCAGGAAGCCACATTAGAAGCACAGAGCCCTGAGGTGAGGCCGTACCAGCCCACCTTCAGAGGTCACCAGAGTCACCCCAAAAATCTGACACCTGTCAGCAACATGTGGAGCTGACTCGACACCAAACTTAATACGATAACTCTATTTTTACAGGCTTAAATATACAAACACTAGACAAGCATGAGCGTGTAAAAAAAAACACTCCAGATGTTAAAATCATTTGTGATCTGAAAAGCAGTTGTGTTTGCTGGCACCGTGTGCTGATTTGAGAACCCATGAGATAAAAGTTTGAGAGTGTCAGATGTTCTCTGTGTTTGACTGGTTTTGAGTAAACAGTTTCAGTAAAGGCTTCACTCCAAATGTGATCACACTCTGAGGTCATAAACAGTTTTAGCAGTCAAACTGGATCACTGCCTTTTTTACTAACAAATGAATTGGACAGGTTAGGGGCTGTACTTTGAGTTGGGCAGAACACCCTAGCATCCACCTAGCAATCACCCACAACATTTGAGCAATTGCACAGCCATGCAAGCTACAACAGACATGGTATTTTGACAACCTAGCAAACAGGGAACATTCTCAGAACATTGACTAATGTTCTCTAAAAGTTATCAAAAATGTGTAACATTAGTAAGAAATGTTACAGACTTTTAAGTTACAGACTTTTAAAAATGTTTAAATAATGTTCTTAAAACAAAGCAGTAACATCTAAAAACACATCTAAAACATCTAAAAAACATCTTAAATATCTAAAAAACATCTAAAAACACATCTAAAAAACATCTAAAATACATCTAAAAAACATCTAAAAAACACATCTAAAATATCTAAAATACATCTAAAAACATCTAAAACATCTAAAAAAAACTGAACGTCTTAAATGTTCTTTCAAAATAACATTTTTAATGTTTTTGTAGCTTAACAAAAATGTTAGGCAAACAATTTTGGGTTGTAAGAATGTCTACCCATCCCGTATGACACATGTAAACGTACATTGTGTTGAGTGTGTATGTTGTTACATGCTGTGTAATGTCCCACAAGGCTTTATGCACTACTTAAGCTAATGTAAATTCAATGCTTGGAGCTGTTGGAGAAACACAATCTTATTTTGCCATGTACACACATGATAAAACAACAAAGTTTGACTTGACTATTCTTGAAGTTTTCACCTCCAGCATATCTGCACAATGAACAGCCCGTACAAATGCTGCGTGTTCATTTTCCTTCCATTTATCAACAGTAAGAGGTCACACGTGCTGCATCATGACTGCTTTTATAGTTTAACACTGAACGTTGGCATGAGTCGGCCTGTTAAATCTGGGCAGCTCAAAGCACACGTCTGCCTCACGCCAAAGTCTGTGTAATCTCAGCAACACACTCACACACACTGCGGTGGAAAGATTTGGTGATATCCACACTGAGCACTTTGCTAATATCCATTGATGGGTGTGTGCAGGATACAACATGTGTGCAATATTACTAACAAGCAAAAATATGTATTTGTGACTGCAAAACAACCCAGAAGAGAGCAGAAGAAGAGCAGAAGAAGAGCAGAAGAAGAGCAGAAGAGCTGTGTGTGTGTGTGTGTGTGTGTGCATGTTTGTGGGCTTACTTAACCATATACTGGCAAATTTATACCCCAAAGTTAGCAAAACCTGACAAATCTGAGCAAAACCTCTTTTTGGGGACGTCCTCATTTGTAAAAACAATATACAAATATAATTAACAGTTTCTTAATTGTAAAAATGCTGAATATGTTTAGGGTTATATTGTTATAAAACCAGTAGAAATCTATGGAATATGGAATGTCCCAGTATAGATAAGTCAACGTGTGTGTGTGTGTGTGTGTGTGTGTGTGTGTGTGCACGTATGTGTGAATGTTGCTGGTGCAGATCAGGTAGCCTGCTTGTAATCCTAGAGCACAATTAGTTTGCTCCAGCGCCATGCCAACTGCCCTGTTCCTCTCTGCCTCATTACTCTAACACCATTGCCACCATTGAGAAAACAAGGGAAAGTTGCCAGGAACATCTAAAACGTGTTTGAGGTCCAGTAAACAGCTCGTGAGCTCAGAGTGGAAAAATCTACATCTTGCCGTGTCAGCGTTTAGCGTTACAAAACTGTTGCGCTAATGCCAAAACACAAACATGAGCTCTCCGAGAACAATCCAGATTGATCATCTAACATCAGTGTGGCTGTTTGTAAATCAGACTCATGTTTAAATCTCATGTGTTTCTAATGTTCCCAAGAGCACCATGTTTTACCGTAAATAAGCACAACTGTAAATTAATCAAACTAATCGCCAACAGAAGCATTGATTTGTATGTGTCTCTGCTGGGCCTTTGTGACATCAGCACTCATGTGAACTCCGGTTCCTTTCCTGCCCCTCCTCTCCTCCATCTGCGCAGTAGCTCAGGTACACCAGAGCAGCACAAAGAAAGCAACATGAATTACTGCTGCAGGGTAACTAAATACAGGGACAGACTAAGCCCCATATGGCCCCTAAATCTACCTGAGAGCACAATGGTGTGTTTTTCCTGTCATCTAAAGTCATGGATTGTGTGTGACACTGTATGTGTTTATGGTTGTGTAATATTAAATATTATCAGAGATGGTGAGTTTTGGTAACAGATTAGCATGTAGCATCGTTTGTGTACACATTATAAAGAGTTATAAAGGAGTTTTAACCCTGCTGAAAAAATTAGCAGAGCTCATTAACAATATAGATTTCCTGTTGGATTCTGGTGTACAGCATAGGATACTAGTGTGTTGGTGTCTTAGCTAGTTTACCTTCTTAACTAGTGTAATATACAAGACGTTGGTCAAACTCAGCATAAACCAGCATGCAAGTATAAGCTGGTCATTACAAGAAGATACATACAAAAAACATGTCTGGTGGTACTTACCCCATACAGAAATGTAATATATTAAATATATAGTGATACTGCCTTGTATGTTAGGCAGTTGTGTTAGCAACACAAAGGTCGGGGGTTCGATTCATATCCAAAAATGTAGTGTTACTATGGTAAAACTGACAGAAATGGTATCATATAATTGTTATTGTACCCTGTAATACACAATGATTTTCATTGTTTAATAATTGTTAGTTTTTGGTCTCTTAATGTGTATATGGTCAAAAACAGCATAAATTTCACAAATAAAAGCAGAAAGGCTGTTTTGTATTGAAGCTAGATATGCTTTCTAAAAGCACAAAACAAGCATGACACTATCAGCATGGTCTTCACATGAAAGCCAGTATAATCTCTCCCTTTTCTCCTGTCAGAACACACTCGTTCACTCCCCACGAGAACTGCGGTTATAATCCTCACCCTCAACTGAAGTTCTGCTACTGTAACTCTCCACGGTTATAAGATATTTCACAATATCAACTATAGAAGTCTGTCACACACTGTAAATCTATCACAGAAATGAGACTCAGATTCTGTCTCATTATCACAGGCCTGGTGTTCGAGGTGCCGCTAGAAGATGTTGTAATTTATCCCAGATGAGCGTCAGTCAGGGGGACTGCCACCGGTTCAGGGGTCACCAGGGGTCACAGAGAGGGGTTACAACTGCCCCTAGGGGGCCAGAGGTGACGGGGTCTCTGAAACAAAGACACTTTGGTTACCCCCTGTATAATGATGGCTTCGACAAGGAGCTTTGAGTTTTTGGCAAGTTTAACCGATAACCGCCTGTGTCTAATTTTAGACCTGATCCTCATCAAAGAATCTTTATCAGAGCTTCAAGCCACACTTTTGCCTCGAGCTGTTTGTCAGTCTGTGTTTGTGATGGAGAACTGCGTTTAATTAAAGCTGATCGTGGTCCTTAACCTTGTCACATCCATCTGCATTACATTTACATTCATGCATTTGGCAGACGCCTTTATCCAAAGTGACTTACAGTGTATTCAAGGTTACACATCTGTTCTCTGGGACCACTAGCATAATGCTGTACCGGTTGAGCTACAAGAACTACAATGTACACAAAAAAAATTAGAACCTTCAACAAAGGCTTACATTTTCACACAGTTAAATAATGATGGAATACATTTAAATAGATTTTTAGTAGTTGTTGTATGAACTTAAATTTATTTCGTGATGTCTGCTAGTAAAAATTGTGTCAGTCAAATAAAAGTTACCACACGGCTTAAATGAACCACTTTTCTAATACGTTCTTTGTTGTTTTTGGAGAGTGACACTCCTTATTCACTTAGATTATAAGAAGAGCTGCCGGAATGTTCTTCAAAAATTCCACAGAAGAAACAACTTATGAAATGGGGTTTAGAACGACAAACGAGCAAATAAATAATGACTGTGTTTTCGCTTTTGTGTAAACTCTTACTTCAACAACAACACAAAGCAAAATTGTATGTTTTTTGTAAGAGGCCAAGTCAAGATGGCTTTAGAAAACTCTTCCCCTTGCAAGTGAGCGTGGCTCTGAGCCCAGATCGCCCCCCTGACAAAAGATATTACGTCAGTGTGTGGTTACAATCATTGTGTCATTGGACAAAAACAGACGTGTGTAGCAAAATGTGTAGAGTGTGTTGTCAGCTAGGATGATGTGCATGTGTGTGTAGTCAGTGTGGAGTGTTTTGTGTTACTGTGTATGATGGATGCAAAGTTGTGTAGCTGCTGTAATGTATTTTGACTGGGAAACTTCTGATAAATGAACTGGAACAGACTGACATGTGGAAACCAGATGGTGGCGAGAGAGAGAGAGAGAGAGAGAGAAATGCTAATGACAACATAAAAATATCTGCAATGATAGAAAGAAAAACATTATAAGTTGTGCTTTCCTGTGCTAACCTCACTTCTATGACACAGTAGAAGTGTGTTGTGGGTGGTTGCCAGGGTGTTGCTATGTGCTTGCTAAGATGTTCTGAAGGGTGTAGCTATGGAGTTGTATGGGTGTCAAAGTCAAAAGCAACCCGGAAGTCTTGGCTCAGGTCCCTCCTGTAATGCAGGTTTAATGTATGGAATGACGACTTCTTTACAAGCTGCGTTTGAGCCTGATTGACAAATTAAAAGCCAAAGTTTAATACTTGGGGTCGGAAGTTTGTTCAAATCTGTATGAGTAATAATACCAGTATTGATGCTTTCTCTAGCAAACAGCAGTAACATAAATTAGTTTCTGCTGCATTGTTCTCATAAGATGATCAAAAACAAATGCAAGAGCTACAAAATATGTTGGTCTAGTTTGAGCTTTATAGATCAGAAGCACCAACAGAAGATTCTTGTATTTCTGCCCTGTGCAAATGAGCAGGGTGCTTTTGTTTGAGTGATATATGATGTATGATGTGTGTGTGTCTTTGGGTCTGTTATGTGTGATCTCACTGGAGGACTGCCCAACCTTCATTCGGCTGCCAGAGGAGTGTGTGAAGGAGTCAAACGTGTACACACACACACACACACAGATTATGACTTCCCTCCACCTGGCTTGGCTGTTTGTGAAAAGATCCACTGCAGTGAACTGTTAAACCCTGCAGAGTTTGGTCCCTGGATGAATGTTAGGTTAGGACTATAGTAATGCTGGGTTTTCTCCACAATTGGGCTGCCTGTCTGACCTTGAGGTCTGGGCCCCATCACACTCCGGATACACGGTGAGAAGCCCACTTTAAAACATGCAGGAAACAAGGTCTGGACCTTACACACTCACACACACACACACACACACACTCCCCATGAGGACCACTAGCCAGCCAGGACCCCAGCCGACACAGCTGACAGACTATCTGACATCTCTGTAAAGTTGCTGTACACACACACACACACACACACACTGTTTTTTGTGTTTTATGGGGACATTCCCATAGACAGAATGTTTTTTATATACTGTACAGACTGTATATTCTATGCCGTAACACAAACCTACCAGAAACCTTAACCATCATATAAAACTTTATTTTAGATTTTCATAAAAGATCATCAAAAGATGGTTTATAAGCTTGTTTTCTTTAAGCTTGTTTTCTTTATAGGAGCCATAAAAATGTCCCCACAAGGTCAAAATGCACTGGTATTATTATACTTGTGGGGGCATTTGGTCCCCATAATGTAGTAAATACCAGCACACACACACACACACACACACACAAGTTTAGCCATACATTGCTTCTCTCAGCAGAGGGGCCTGTCCTCTTCAGACATCCGCTGTAATCTCTTTCCAAGTTCCTAAAATTACTCTTCATCGAGGGCCCAGAAGATTTATCCAGGAGAGTAGAGCACAATCTGTCTGTCACCCCACAACTGAAGTCTACCCCAGATCTTCTATCTTTCATTGCTTTCTATGGTTGGACATGTAGATAATGACTAAATACAAATGAGTGTCTATTCATCTCCACACGGTCGAGGGAGACGCTTCATTCTTCGGCCCTCAAGCTGAGCTGTGCTGAACAGACCGGGCCTGTCGTCTCATTCCCTCTGTGAGACAGATAATGAGCCGGCTGTGTGTGTTTACTCTCTGATTAATCACACTCATTATTTTAACACAGCTGTTTCATAGCGTGCCAGAATATCTGTTGATACCTCACCCTCGTTTTTCACTTCCACAGGGAAGAGAAAACAGTCACTGTTCAGTGTGCCGGCAGGGACACAGGGAGGGAAGTTTGAAGGACGTCACGTGAAGGTGTTAGTTAAACTGAGGAGAACTCGTACTGCTCAAGCGTTGCTCCTTTATATCTCAGGAGAACTGATGGAGTCCATTGTGTCCCAGAGGAAACACTGTTGTCTCTTTTATAGCTCAGGAGTTTCAGATGAGTGTTATTGTAGCTAAATAGCTAAATCTACTGTTTATATAACATATAATATATATATAGTAGCTATAATCTGGATTAAATTAAATTATTGAGAAGGGTTTCAGTTCATATTGAAATATTCAACAATATTAACTTTTGATCGCAGACTTGGCGTCAGTTTGAGTCAGATTCATTCTGACACATTTGAGACATTGTTAAGATGTCTTCAGAAGCTCTTTTGTTCCTGGGTGTTTTAATCTGTCTTGAGCAATTTGTGATGAAATGTCAGCTCACAACACTATAGTGGTCAAGTTTACAGGTCTCACTTAGGAGGAAACCTGTGACTGACAAAATAGCATGTGGATCATAGAGGGAAAATAAAGACAGGAGGGGATGGTTTCTCTACAGCGTGTTCAGACGGTTCCACTGAAACTGAGTTCACTCAGCACTTACACTCCCTGATTACCATGACACGCGAGCCTGTATGTACACACACACGCACAAACACACACACACACACACACACACTGATTCATGCTGAATGAAAATGTAAGGGGCTGTCTGCCAAACCTAAGTCAGGACAATTCATGGCTGCAGGGCAGGTGTGCACAGGCACACAAACTCAGACTTGGTTTTCAGCTCTTTTCTCTTGGAACGTGTTTGTTGTGCGTGTATGTATGAGTGTACGGGTAGGTCTTGTGTGTGTGTGTGTGTGTGTGTGTGTGCATTTTTACCTCCATCAGTGGAATTGCCTGCAGCTACAGATTTTGTTTTTTCAGGGGTGCACACACACCGTCACAGATCCTGCAACACATCAGGAGCAAAAACTGGAACATCAACTTCAAGAATATGTTTTTCCACTTTTCCTTCACACTCTCCACAAATTAACAGTTGAAGCCACACGAGGAATTTTCTGAGGAACAGTAATTTACCGAAAATCTGGATTTCTCAAATACAATAATAATCACTTATAAATATTCAATGAAAAAGAATGAAGCTTTAAGTAGGTGAAATAAAAAAGATATTTTTTGTCATTTTAAAATTTGACAGCATGCGACCTGATTGGCTACTTTTGTATGGAAAAGAGAATCAAGCCAGTTTGTTTTGAACTCTGTGAGGCTGAGCAAAACTCAGAATTTCCATCTTTGGTACATGTTGCGTCTGATGACTTCAGATTTGCTGAAGGCAACATGTAAGCGAATGAACTCATAGAGCATCTACAGATTTGTATAAATGTTAGTAAACTGTAGTTGATGAGGTCACTCTCTTTGTATTCCTGTATGTGAGTGTGTACATACAGCAGGACTCAGTGAAGTGACTGTACAGCCAGAGGGCTGTTTGCTGGCTTGTGTCATGTGTTTTGGGAAATCTGACACCTTTTGAAATCCCAGTGTGCTCATTCTGTTCACTGATTGGCTATCTGTGCAGGTATTAAGATCAGTGATGTGTGTGCCACAAAAACTTCTCTGCTCTGAAGTTATGTATCCACTGTGCAGTCCGTCATTGCTCTCTGTTAAGCTCCTAAACACATCAGCTTTAAGCATGGGGCAAAAACAGAGCTTTTCAAACTAAACTGGAGGGTGTGTGTGTGTGTGTGTGTGTGTGTGTGTGTAAGACTGTAGCGTCATCTCACCACAGGGTGAATGCAGTATGTAAGGGTTCCTCAGAAAAATGTGTGTTGTGTTTTTACTGGGCACCCCCTCCTCCTACCTCTTATCTTTTATTCTGTTATTCTATTCATTTTCCACGAAATGAGAAGACGCACACCTCAGTTTGCTTTTAGAGGTGCGCACAGTAATGGGCTGAAAAGAAAGGGAACCCTCGTCAATAAAGCTTTTTAAAGAGAGCGCAAAATGAGAGAGAGAGAATGAGCGAGAGAGGGTCAGTGACCTCTACCACGTTCATCATTTTTTAAACAGTCGTATATAATGAATAGTGTCATTGTGCATTGCATTGTGGGATACGTTTGGCCAATGTTTTAGATCATCTGGGTGTTTTACATACAGAAATTTGGCACTGTTATACACAATACACATTGTATGCTGCCCACGCTATACACATTACAATAGCAAGTCTGGAAGGGTAGTATGCTGTCAGAACATAACTTTTGTCAGGCACTGAGCAACCAGAAAGACAGACTTACCCGTCTCTTACCTCACTTCCTGTCTATAATGAACAAACACCTCCTCACTAACCAGATTCTGGATTTATTCCAGATGTTACTCCAAACAATAACAGAACCTGACAGAATAGCTGGACTTAATCACATGAATTACTGTAAACCTGTCGTCTCTGTTTTAATACTTAATTGCAAAACTGTCCATTATGTCATCAAGACGGCAGGTCCAGACGTGGATCTGGTCAGGTGAGAGGTGGGGAGGTAGACAAACCCAAAAGGCCAGACTGTCATGGCCTTCGGAGGAGTCATCATCATTGTGGTGTAGTAGAAGGGGAGGGTCAACCTGTTTTTTTCGGTTATCTGCCTTATTTATTGACTAACCTGCTGTCAGTAAAGATTCATGTTGCTTTATTTAGTTTGTAGGTGCAATCATTTATTAATGACTTCATAATTAAGGCCTGTTCGCATCAAGAACGATCACGATAAAGTTTTGAACATTGTTTTAAATGTAGTTTTTGAAATTTCAAGTTTTTGAAATTTAAGACAACTACAAATACACGAATGAATATTTCTACGAAACAATACGTAACAAAAAAGTCACACTTTTATTTATGATGGTGCGTCTACCTCGCCCGGAAACATTACATAGTGCACCTGTCATTTCCCTATGTGATGCTACACGCACATTAGCTTTTAGTCTTTCTTGGACTGTCGATATCAATTTATTTGTTTTACTGTCTCCGTTTTTGAAGGATGAGTTTCTTTGTTTCGACCTTTGATAAAGCCTGAGATCAGTTAAACAAACATAAGCACCGTCTCAGGAAAAGGTCAAAGCATTAGAGACACCATAACACGACATAATATAATAGAAGACTGTGTCATCAACAGCGGATGAGTCACAGTCAGCACAGCTTAAACGTGACCTCTGACATTTGAGAGTACACGCACTGATCTGAGAGCAGTTTAGCTGGTCTGAGGAATCAACAGGAAAGGCTGTTCCTGGATCAGAGCATAAGGCAACTTTCACCTGGGTGTGACATTTACAACTATGTCTGCTGTACAGGAGCATCCAGCCTTGCAAGCTGAGGAGCAATTCAAGGAAAATGAAACAAAACGATAAAAATATGGAGTCGAGAGGAGAGTGGGATAAAATTGAAACTGAGATAAAACTAGTACATCTAATTATATAATTTATGTAAATATATACCTGAAATGAGCCAGGACCAGGTATAATATAAACAGACTATGTATGTAACGAAACAAATAATTGTCTTATTTAATGAAACATTTTTTAAAATTCTGGATAAACAATGAATGCACATTTTTCAAAAATGCCCTTATTTCCTAGAAAAAAACTGTTTTCTTTTAAAGGTGCTTCCCTTTGTTTCTTACCCCTCCTTGCCCCCTTTCCCCCATTAGACTGGCTTGTATTACCAAATTAAAAAAAACTGGTCTTAAAAGCACTTATTTCTTAATATAAGTGACGTGCATCAATAGAGGATTGAGAAGTAATGAGAAGACAGTAGCATCAGAGCAAAACCGAGTTAGAGCAGAACTTCCCAGCACATCATAATAATATAACAATAATAACAATAACAATAATAGCAATAAGAGAGACGCCCATGTCCACAGCATCTCTTATAGTTCATCAGAGCATCACCATGTGCTGGTGAATTCACATCACATCACTTTGTTTCATAAATCTCACAGTATCTCAATGGGAGTCTTTCCTGTTTACGGATCTTCATTATTAATAGGATTCATTCTCTTTTCCCATGATAAAAACAGACTGTGACACGGGATGTGAGATTCTGACTGATGTGTTGACCGTCGATGAATAGATGCAGTCAGACTTACGAGGGAAAACTGTGGCTGAAACTCTCACACAGTCCTTACTGTTTTTTTTCTATTTTTCTTTCCCCGTCGGCCCCATACAGAGGTTTTATCTCATGAGAAAGTCTGGTTTATTTATAACACAGACGCACTGGAATATTGATGGAGACGGAAAACTTTCCGAACAAAGAAAATCACTTTGGGTATGATTTTATTATTATATATGTGAATCCCTGTGCATGAAAATGTTTCAGATGTGGCAGAATAGTTTTCTGCTTTTAGCTTTTAGTTTCATTAAAACAGAGACGCGTGTTGAGAAGACATACTATAACGATCATCATATACTGCCCCCTAGCGGCCAAACTTACCACATTGTTTTTTTAAAATCCAGAACACCCTAGCAACCACCCGAAACATCTTTGCGGTCACATAGCAACGCACTAAAAACCGCTCAGAGTACCTGTGTACCTGCATACCAATGCTATGGCAATAACACCTTAGCAACCCCATAGCACTGCCTGGCAACAAACAGCATCACTCAAATTTCCTCTCAAAAATCTGTTTCCACGGACTGTTGCGTCAACTTAACATCATTTGTTCTATGTTCAGCAATTTCTAAATTCTTTACTAAAGAGGAGATGACGGCAACTGTGTGCACGTTTTTTCTGCATAAGTCTAATATGATGCAATTTTAATCTGACTGCAGCAAGACCCTGTTTTCTAAGACAGGAAAATCTAGAAGTAATTTGAGAAATCCCACTGACTCATAACACTGCACCCCACGTGGAGGTTATGGCTGATGAAGGAATCGTTCAGATGAAACGAGACCCTGGCATAGATTTAGAGGATGCAGAAATAGCACCCTACCTAAAATCTACCCTGAGACCGGCTCTCAGATGCATACAGACAGAGAGAGCTTAAGAGAGGAAGTGAGGAGTTCTCTGGGGTTAGCATAGACCCTGTTCTGCTTTGGCTCTGCTGGTTCTCTTTGCTTCACATGCTTGTCTGGCTGCCCGTTCCCCCACAGGCTCTATGTAAACACTCCAGGATGTGTTTTAAAACAGCCCAAAGGAACAGAACCACCAAAATCAGCCACAGATGTTTATACTTCTGCCCCAGCTGTAGCCCCGAACAGGAAGTGGTTCCTCCAGAGCAGCTTAACTCATTAGTAAATATGACAGTAAATATTGTCTGTTTTTGGGAAGGTATGAGAAAACACACACATTTCTGCTTGACCTTCCAAGTGTTGTAGGAAGGTCACTGCACTAGAAAGAGACCAGGAGGTCAGAGGAGCTGATCAGTTTAAATATGTAGATAAATATGTAGGACTTTGTTGGTTCACACGCACAGTTTCCTGTCAGTTGTGCTTTCCCATGAAACGTACGGTCCATAAAAAGACCTCGTATCTTATCTCCCAAAGCTTCATTAAGCTAATGAAAACAACTACAGACCACAAGTCGACCCAGCTGGTTCTTATAAAGCCAGTTCACTGGTCCAAAGGGAACATGTTCTGAAATGCACTTTTGAAGCAACACATCTGAGAAAGGGATATTTTGTGGGGATACAGAACGACAAAACTTTTGACTTAAAAAACAAACTGCATTTGTATAGATCCTTGTGTGAAGGATATACACCCAATATATACACAGAATCAGTACATAAAAAATAAATCTGCATATATTCTACATGGACCTGAGCTGTTTTGGTAGTTTACAGTATCTTAGGAAAACCATATGTTTAATTTGTGTCTAAAAGAAAAATAATCTTTTGGAAAGAAAAACTGTATTTCAGTACATGAGCTCAAATACATCTTTTCCTGTGCACAGAGAATATCGTTTCTTGTTAATGAGATTTGCAGAGACTATGAAAGACGCGGGTTAAAATGACATATAAGCAGCGGTCAGTACTATCTCTGTATGTACCTCAAAGAGAATTATGGGTACTTAGAAAGCGCCACGAGAGGTTCTGGCAAAGGAATAACCTCTGCCACACAATTACCGTGAGAGGATTTTAAGATCAGTAATCTTGCCATCGTTACAGGTTCTCTTTGTGTTGAGTGAATGAGTTCCGGGCTGATGGAACCCTTCCAGTGTATGATCCATTCAGCAGGTAATCCACACACATCATAGAGGAAAAATGAGATTGGGTTTAGCTCAGTAATGCCCACTACACACCAGGCTTACAGACATGTCATGATGCCGGAGAGCCAGAACTGCAGATGTAATTGAAATTATTTTCCACAGGACAGGTTGTATTAAGGTATTGGTGGTGTCCCCACAGGGTATCAGAATAACATCAATAGATGGTACCGCACACATTGAAAGGAATGATTCTGGACGAACGGCAGCTTGTCGTTTTGTAAAAAGCAGCACAGAAAAGACACATGAACTTAACATGTGCAAAAACACTTGTGTTCAAATGTGAAATGAGCTTTCGGAACAAGATTTGTGTGAATTGTGTAAGGGAGATGTCATTGTCAATATTAATATATTACATTTAATAATGCCTTTTCATATTGTATAAAATATTGTCAGTACATATTTGTATGTACTGAGTTTAATTTTCTGATTTGTATAAATGATTTCACTTATCCATCCTTATTAAGTGATTAAGTGAAGAAAATAGTAACGCTTTTACTGGTTTACCACCAAATATACACTGCTAGCTCCCCCTGCTGGCTGTATCAGTGAACAGCAACTGCCTCATTTAGAAATCCGTTTTACCTCATCAACGCAAACTAGTTCCGCCTGCTGCTGCTCCATATGACGTCAAAGGGCTTATAATTACCTCATATTTTAGTTTACTCTTGTTTATCATTTAGTTTACCTGATAAATTATGAAAGAAATCTGACAATATGTTGTAGTTGCAAATATCAACAAAACGGTTTATTGTTTACCTCAAATTAGAAATCTGTACAAAGACAACACAAATAATGCAATAAAATACTAAAGCCACATATCGCACGCACACACAAAAATAAAGCAAACGTCAAAAAAAATACACACAAACCGGTCACGCTGCAAAATTCGCACCATTTTGATTAAAACACTGCTTCAAACACAGACAGAAACTCAGTCACTTGAACTGCTGAGTAATAAATAAAGCTTTGTCCGTCAAACAGATTTCCTAAACACAACAAATCAGAGGTTTCCACTGTCTGACGTGCCCACTGCCTGGTGGGCAGTTTACCAGTGCTTAGGTCTGAATAAAGAGCTTTAAAAACAACACGCAACAATATACACAGTCGTACATGATATTTCAATTAATCTATATTGAAGCTAAAAGCTTGTGGTTTCCCCACGCACTTCTACATCTGACACATCCTCATAAATGATCAGAAAATTCCTGAAAAAACTATATTCTGCTAATAACTGACGGAGGGTCTCAGGCAGAGACTCCCTCACAATGACTGTATAACCTTCCTGTGTCTTATTTTTTCGGGGAAAATTAAGCCGTTTTACTCCAGATAACTGTCCAGAGTGGTCAGAGTGGAGGTGGGCTTGCTGGTGACTGGTCTGGAAACCTTCTTCCTCTTGGACTTCAGGGCAAGCGGTCGAATCTCAGATAAAGGAGACTAGAGCACGTACTGCAGTTAAGGAAACAAAACTGAAAGGAAAGATACTTACATGGCGATGAATGACTGCTTAATATACTAAAAAGTCAACATGTAAGGATACAGGCTGGATAAATTTAGCTCTTCCTCCAAGTCCATCATATCCGGTTCTTACCTGAGAACAAGACAGTAACAATACATAGTAAGAATAAATGATTCCAAGATTGACATTTTTTAAGCCACGTACATTTAGTCACGTTTTAGCCAAGAGACTAAAAGAAATCTCACAGTGCCAAACTTGCTTGGGTCCAGCATGCTTCCAAATGCATTCTTTCTGAAGAGCAGAGAGTTCCTCAACATGGGCCCCATCATGACATCATCATCTTTGACACGCGCGTTCTGAAAGCAAAGACGTGTAACCCTGCACCCTTCGTGTGATCTAATGGCCCATTTCCAAATACAAACATCTTGTTTTCATACTCACGTTTTGTCCAGCGCTGTTTTCCGTGTTAACTGATGAGGATCTGTGTGTTTAAAAGGACAACAAATGAATATTGATTTCAGTCAAATAATATTCAATAATGTCACAGAGTACAAACTCACGCCGGAGGGTCAAGTCGCATCTTTTTAGACGGGACCTGAATGAGTTTCTTCTCCGCCTGTTCGGGTGTGTTAATGTCAAAGGTCAGGTTTAGGTCGATTTCCTGAGAGTCTGAAAGAGTCTGACTGTGACCCGGGCGCTTCAGATCTAAAGGGGCGGGGCTGAAACAGAAATCAGGCAGATACGCTTTAGCTGATCAATTGCATTGATTCTCTTGGATTTACGCATGTATATTTAGGCAAATTATTTAGGCAAGACTCACACCTTTCAAACACCAGTCTGCTAATGGCCTCATTAGTGCGAGTCGGAGTGCTCAGCGTCCGCTGAAGAATTTCCACCTTCTTCTTCAAGCTCTGTCAAAAAATCCCAGATCAGGGAATCTTTTTGTTCCTTAAATTCACATACTTTAAACATATTTCCAGACATATTTTAATGTACGATATTGATACTATAAGAAAATATAATAAATATAGAAACGAGTAAAAATCTATATAAAAACAAAACGGCACACGAGAACGTTTGTAGATATTTTGGAAGTTTTCTAACAGTAATTTCTTTGTCTGCATTGGACAGATCCTTCTGAAGTGCCCTCATGTCCTCATTCGTTCTGTTCGTTTCTGCCGTGGCTTTTTGCAGCTGTGAGAAAAATACATAAAACATGAGACACGTGAATAAATCCAATATGTGCTAATGGAAACTCGATAGAAAAATTTGAGGGACGTTTTCAGCAACAGGAAGTGAACCTTGTTGTTAGAGGAGATAAGTTCTCTTTTTAACTTCTCACACATCTCGTTTGAGGACTTCAGACTTCCCTTCAGATTGTCATATTCCCTGAGAAAACAACACAAGTCTATCAGGTTCTATCTGTTCTCTCTGAATATCACATTTACATTTAGCAGACGCTTCAATCCAACGCAACATACGGTGGATTCAGTACAATTGTCCAATACCACTGATTCATGAATTCCCTAGAACCCATGACTTTGCTGTTGCTAGCGCCATGCTCTACCAGATAAGCTACATTCTGTGGAAAACATATTTGCATATACGTGGTATTTGCATGAATTAAAACTGGAGAAGGAACAGAGGAACGGTTTGGCGTTTACATGAGTACATCATAACAAAACATACAGGAGTGGAGAAAGAGTGTTTCTGTTGGACTGCAGGGTGGGAAAGTGGATCTTACTTTTTAAGCGAGATGCAGTATATGGACAGCTGTTCAACCGCCGACTGGCTGACACCCATATCAGTGATCATGGCCTCCACCTCTGACCTTTGACCCTGCAGAACCACATCTAAACTACAGGACAGAATCACATGAGAGGACATGTGAGCGCACATACAACTCAGACACCGGCAGTATTTGTGACTACCTAGGCAGGTAATTATCATATAACTACAAAACAAAAGTGACACAGCATCTCGTAACATGACACAAATTGTGTCTCAAGTTCGTCACACTGTACCTTTCGTAGGTTTTCATTTTGACTCGGAGTCGTTTGACTTCCTCCTTGGCTGCCTGGCTCTCATTTTTATGACTCTCTAGGAAATTCATCTGTTTCTGAGTTCACACACAATAAAAGCACCATTTGGAATTTAAGCAT
>JAZGTI010002026.1:0-39096 GCA_036877585.1 Botia kubotai
GCCTGCAGGCACAGGTGGAAGGGTTCTGAGCTATACTGTACGTGTCTGTAATGTACAGTACGTGTTTGAAAAGTGTGCTGGAACATTTAGACATTTAGACATTTTAGAGTCAGCAAGAGGACATGTCCAATCCCATCATCACCTATCTGTGTGAAAAGAGAGAGAGAGAGAGAGAGTCAAGAGTCTTGTTCAGAATGGAATTCTGACTACTGAATCTGAACACTGTATTAGATTATTATGCATCTATAAACAGTAGTATTCAGCATGACCACAATCATCGCGTTGCCCGTTCAGTTCAATATGTGGCACACATGAAGAAAATTGGTTATTGCACATTTTTTAAATCATGTGTAAAAATGTCAGTCTGATGGATTACGAAAAAGATGTTACATTTCACAAATGTCATCACTCCTGGTTCATGTTTCACACTAGAAATGGAAGGTCAAGGCTAATGTATTGCGGAACAGTGTAGTTTTTCTGGTATGTATTTTGCACATAGGCCAACCAGGTATATAGTACGTACAGAACATTCACTGCGTTAAGTATTATGTGTACAGTACAGTACAGTACAAACAGTTAAAGTAGAACGCTTACAATTTCAGGCATAGTCAGCATTTGTGTAACTGTGACTGAATTGATGTGTGTGTGTGTGTTCTGTAGTCTTAACGATATGCAATATCATGCAGGCATTTAAATCTCTTTATAAACTGTATGTTCTGATAAGTATAATGAATTACCCACTTACAAGGCAATAATCCCCAGTCTCTCTCTCGCTCGCTCTCTCTCTGTGTGTGTGTGTGTGTGTGTGTCTCACCTGTGCTATTCTTCATAGTATATTTGTTCTTATTCAAGCGTTACGCAACCACACTATAGGACATCTGTGCACAACCTTCTGTTGTTTTTACACACACCTGTACCATTTTTCACCTACATATTCTTCCCTTCATGTTATATCCCATTGTCTCTCTCTCTCTCTCTCTCATCTGCTTTCTCTCTCTCTCCATTAGTACATTCTCAGTAACCGCACTGAGTGAGTCAAGGTGAATCTGGTCAAACAAACTGAACATCAGCCTCCCGGTGGGAGCTCATCTCGCCGCGGTCACACCACTGTCCCCTCAGGAGTCTCCACTTCACACGGATGGGGTTAAACAGCTTGAGGCAAACACACACAGCTGATTAGAACACAGCCAATTTCACCAGCAAATTCACACATACACAGCATCCCCTCTGCACACACACAAAAGCTCCAGCCAATCAAATGCAAATCAGGAAACATCATCGATCATGTGATGCTTTGGGTTTTTGTATATCTGCAGGTGAATGCTGTTTTATAAACTCGGTAAACCCACTGCAAAACAGCACATACACACACTCGTATAATACACAGCAATAAACACACACACGCTAAACAGCCTCAGATAACTATTCAAATTTCTCTTTCTCTCTCTCTCTCTCCCGCTCTCTCTTTCTCTCAGCCAAGCTGCCTCAATTCTAGCAGCCAAACTCTTTCACAAACATGAATATTCACTTATATAAACTTACAAACACACACACCCCAGGGCACCAAATGTGTCTGTAAACAGGCAGATGGGCGCCGTCTGCTCTTGATCTGCTGTCCGTCTTCACAGCCAAAACTGTTGATCAGGGTCAGACAGTTAATGCTAAATACTAAACGTTCCTTTTGGAACGGACGCAGAACATCTGATCCCAGACCATTCGCTGGCAGCCAGGGTCAGTTTGTGTTTATTGGTGCAATGCAAACGGTGTCATTCTGATCCCCAAACAGTTCAGTTCACAATTCATGTGTAATTCTGTTCTTACACAGCCTTAGAATGGATCAATGCCTCAATTTTCTTGCTCCACTTGTTTTGCTTGAGTGTGGAAACTTCTGTGAAATCTCTGTCACCCTTGGTTAACCATCGATTGATAAGCTGGTTTGCATTAACCTAAACTGATTTGATTTGACTGCCAAGATCCTGTTGGTCTACAGGATGATGGTTAGATATTTAATATTTGTTCCTGGAAAAATCTTCCAATGAACCAATCGTGGCTTTAACCCTTAAAATGCCAGGCAACAATGGGCTAATATGTAACAGCAACAAAGAGTTGGATAATGAATTTACTAACAAACAGACAGCAAGTGATGAGGAGAAAGATACATCTAAGCCTCCTCAGATCTACACAGACTCTGAATGCTGCCGCCCAAACCACAGATCTTGCTAATTGAGTTTGACTGTTGCGGTATAGTTCAGTAACCACATGGCCAGATTTACTGATGGAACTTCAGTTATTTGTTCTGCTAACAACTCAGATGAAACAAATCGAGTCTCTTTGAGATTTGGGAACTGAGGAGACAATTTGTAATCTGACGGTACGGTACGACGGTAGAGGAAAGAGTGTCTGCTGTAGGTTCTGGAGATGTCGGGGCCAACTTAAACTACATACAGTATGCAGATATTTAGCAGGAATACGTTTTGGCATCTTACTGTTTGTCACAGTTCACTGTGTGATCTTTAATTCAAAGGATCATGTATTATATGCATGTCACACACACGCATATAATAGATCAATTAAACTGTCTTACACTTAATAGTCTTACAACACTTTAGGAATCTTGTACTCCTCTATATATAGACATGCATCCTGCTCTTATATTTACCATAAAAGAGATGTTTGCCCTATTGTGGGAGAAAATAGAAAATGCTGCAATATATAGGAGCAAAGAATGAACCCTGTGCCCCCCAAATACATTCATCTCTGTCTTTAACTCTCTCTCTCTCCCTCACTCTTTCTATCTCCCTCTCTCCATCTCTTCCTGCCTGTGTGTATCTAAGAGAGAGAGAAAGTGTGGGTAATCCAAGCGCAGCTGTCAGTATTTAATTAGAAGGGGTCTGTGATAACGCTGCGGCAGTCACAGCAAAGAGAACTGTGTGCGTGTGTGTGTGTGTGTTTGTGTGTGTTTGTGTGTGTGTGCTGACAGATACTTTCAGTGAGCGGATGGCTGTTTCATACAATCTCACATCTCTCCATTAAACAAGGCAAAGGGAGGGCAGCACTGACAGGCCCTTGTGCGCTCACACACACACACACACACACACTTGTTGTTTCTTGCTTGTATAAACAGATACACACACATACATTTATGCCATATAAAGCAGAGGTTCTCAACCGTGGGTCACAGGAAAGTTCTCTCAACTGTATCTGATGCAAACTTTTAAACAATATAACAATAACTGAACTACGTGCGACAGTCAACGGTAATGACATTTTTCAAAAACATAATTTGCGGCCTGTGAGATTTAAAGTACTATAGATTTATTCTGTTACTGTATGTGGGTGTCGGTGGAAGTGTGGGGTCAGAAGAATTTCAGAACCTGAGAAATGGGTTGTGGACCAGAAAAAGGTTAAAAGCCTTCTGGAACAGAGGACGGTGAAGGTCTGTGGGCTTTTATTCCAGAAATATATAACAGCTTTGGCAATATGTACTAAAGTGTTATGCAATAAAGCAATATGAATATGAAGTCAAAATAGTCACCTGCAGCATAAACGGCTCTCACGGCTGCTTTTGGTTATTTTTACAATATGTCTTATAGTCAGTGGCTGTTGCTCCAAAATATTGTTACCTGTTATTAGGCAAAATTTTAATATCTTGCATCAACTGCATACTGCATCATATGAGGTCATTCACATTATATTCGCTTTCTCATTCCTTTTATTTCAGCCTCACCCTCCCCCCTTTCTTTCTGTCTCTGTCTGTCTGTCTGTCTGTCAGTCTGTCTCTCTGTCTCTCAGTCTGTCTCTCTGTCTGTCCCTCATAGACTCATCGCAAAGAAAAATTTACACTCAGGTAAAATGTAGAGACTATGAGAACCAACATTGAAATGATACATTTTATGAGCATGTGCACGCTTCGGAAATTTAAAATCTGCAAATCTGAAATTCAAACCCATTTCCTTGATTTTGCTAGCGCCATGATCTTCTAGCCAAGCTACAGGACAGCTATGCAAATACTCAATTAAAATACATTTAAATACAAGACATTTCATATTTAAATAGACATTTCCTCTCTCCAAGCACCTCCTTCTCCTTCACTCTGTGCCAAAACCTTTTCGGCTGTTTCCCAGTATTGATTTGTTTTGGCCTATTTTTTCTTCATTTCCTCATTTAGACACCTGTATTGTCCTGTTAGGCCATTGTCGCACACACACACACACACACACACACACACACAAAATTCTGACTCTGTTTCTTGAGAGTATCTCCCTTTTCATCTAATTGCCCCAATGTGTGTCCAGACTTTGTATAAATGCCCTTAAAGTGCAGTTAAAGTTGAGTCCTGCCATTATATGTGTGTGTGTGGGTCTGTGACCTATTACTCACATTCAATATGAAACACTTTTCACATGAATGCTAAATATTATAGTCAGTGATGTAATTTTGATAGTAATTTAGGCAGAGGGGCTGGTGTTTCTGCTTTACCTTCTCTCATAGGAATGAGCAGGTTTGCATTATTCAGTGCCTAATGTACAGCTCACAGAGTGATGTAATACTCCAATCAAGGTCCAGCGAATTGGCTGAGTAACCTCAGGCTGCTACGATCTGATTGGTCGAACACTTTCATTCCTCTGTGCTCTGAATGGCTGAACAGCCCTGGGCTTTGTGATCTGATTTGGCGCCGCACAGCCTTCTGCTTTTACATGCATGGCCTCAAACGTTTACAAAGTGAGGAACACACATACACACATACGAACGATCACTCAGTCATAACTGATCAACTCGATCATCTCCAGTCAAGGGAGAAACGCAGGCGAGTGGCAGAGAAGACAGCCCGTCACACCACAACACACCCAAAGAGAAAATCAAAGAGGTGACAGATCATTCAGCACTGATTGAAAATGCCAAAAACAAAGTACTTTTTCTGTGCAATTGTATTGAGTTTTCAGTTGTATTGTAGTGTACATTAAGATTAGTTACATTCGTTTTTGTAGTTTTGCCAATTACAATTTCCTACTACATTACTGAACAAAAAATAATTAAACAATTAGTTGTGTTTTGTAATTGTTTTCATTAAAATGTTTATTTTTGCCATTTAAGCAGATGCTTATGCAGAAAGCATATTTCCGCATCTATTTTATAAATAAATAATGCCAAAATCCAGATCGTTTTTCACAAACCTTTTCCTGAAACTGAAGACCACTGACAATCAACATCCACGTCATTCACCGTCATTCACAATTACTTGTCTGAATCAATTACTTTTTTTTTGTGATTTATTAAAGATGAATGAATGACTTTGATGTTAGAACCACACTACAGTGCTGCATTTTGCCTTCCAGTAGTCCTTGTTCCTTTGTATTCCTTCCCGGCCAAATAATAGAGCCTAATTTTTATGCACTAAAGTCTGACTTTTCAATTTCCCTAAGCATGCATCTTTAATGGGTTCTCATCTACTACGGCCTGACAAAGAGAGAGAGAGAGGCACAGAGAGAGAGACATTGAGATGTTTTTAATCAGTATAACCTGCTTCACACGCATCTCTGTCTAGTGAAGTCAGAAACCGTCTTTAACAATAAAGAAGATCGCAGATTTTAACTAACTAGATCATAAAGATGCTGCTGTATTAGATGCATTCGAATTATTTAACATACACGTCGCGTTATGAAATTGATGAATTGATTAAATTAATGTTGCTCTAATGAATTAAGACCCCACCCTTCCTCCTTTCTGAAACTGGTCAGAGGCGAAGAGAATTAGAGAAGATGAGAGAGAGAGAGAGAGAGTAGTAAGCTTACTACATTCATCCTTTTTAAGAGTAGAATACCTTAACTATATAAATTGATATAATATGTTTAAGATATATTAAAAAATAAAAACAAGCTAACCAATACACAAACAGTTATAAACAACCTTTCTAAAAATCTTGTCAATAATTAGAAATGAAGCAGACATTCTGGATATATTCTAGAATATTTTCTCAGTTCACTAAGACCCGGCGCACAAAACAACATGACATACTGCAAACACAACAATGCAGCGTTTTGCAACTTTTTGAAAACAAAAAAATAGATCATTACTGGTAAAGCTACAGTGCTCCGAAAACAGCCGAGCTACTGTCACACATTACTTGCTTTGGCTCGTTACTACACCATTACAAAATCACATGACAGAAATCCAGACAGAAAGTCCTGCAGGAGCCGCACAGCACCTTCCTGCAGATCCTCTTCAATTCTACTGATGATTTTTATGGGAGATCTCCTGCAGGAATCATACAGGATAAATGTACATCTGCAGGATTCTAACAGGACTCTTCCAGGGCCTGCAGTATTTCAGCATGATCCCTCCACAGAAAACATAATCCTTCAGGGCCTGTAAGAGCAGTAGTGCTTCACTATGGGTTTAAATATTTTGTAAACTTTGTTTTAGGTTGTAAAAACGTTTCCCCAACATTTCCGTTAAGCAACCAAAACGTTAAAATGTTATTGCTTTGGTATATAAACGCTATTTAAACATTTAAATTCTGTAACTTTAAAACATTCTACTAACTACTTAAAAATAATGTTTTTGATATATAATATCTAACATTAAAAAGCATTTTACTAACGTTCCTGCAATAATGGTTTTGATTACTTGAAAGAACGTTTAGAGAACATCAGCCAGCGTTCTAAAAACATTCTCAGCTCATTTATAAACAGGCTGAGTCCAAAGGCCCTAAAGGTTAATACTGACCTAAATGAGTGTGTACAGGTTCACACAGCACAGCAATGGTTTGGCAGTAAAGACTAAGACAGATGGTTAACAGACTTGATCAGAGAAAGACTGAGAGAGGATTGGAGAGAAAGAGAGAGAGCGAGGTCAACTGCTGTGTGAAACAGTATGAAGAGATCTGAATCCCACTGATTGTAATAAGGGGCTTGGAATGATCAGAGACTGTCACACACAGAATAACACACGATGAGCCGGCAGTCAGAAATGAGCAGATGGAAGGAAAGTTCCGGGGCATGATGTCACAAGGTTGATATGTTTGGAGCATAACGTTGCCAGCAGCTTAACACGGCTGTGACAGAATTTTTAGAGGGTCTCATATGTAGTCTGCATGGCAGCAGTCTGCTAGGCTGTCTAGGGATGGGTGATGCTATTTTCTCATTTGATTCTGTCAAAGCCAATATCAGTGATATCTAATCCAATACAGATAACTATATTAGCTGACATATTTTCATTGAGATTTCTGAAGACAAAATGGGTAACCAAACTCCCTACCAAGGGAAGCAGTACCAAAGTAAACCACAGTGCCAACTCTTAAAATGAGAAAATAGTTTCAAGTTTTTTGATTGAGTTTTGATCGACTGAGTTTTTTGTTAAAAGTTTTGATGTTTTCACAGTTTCGTTGAATCTGAAAAATTTGGCACAATAATGGTCGAAAACCACACAGATGAATGATCTGATTTCAGTCAGGATTTTAATTTTGACAATGTGTGCAGACATTTGAACGTTATTTCTGAAAACCATTAACATTTATGCATTTGACAGATGCTTTTATTCTAAGCAACTTATATTGCATTATACTATACATTGTTTCTGAATAGGTGCAATCCCTGGGATCGAACCCATGACCTTGGTGTCGTTAACACCATGCGCTAACCACTGAGCTAGAGGAAAGCTGTATGATTTTTAGTATGCAGTACACACAAAATCCAAATTTTTCTAATAACAACAATTACATACTTTTAAAAATTTATCGACTTTCAATGTTAATTTAATAAGTGACAAAAACCTATTATAATTAATACTAAGGATGAAATAACTCCAGATTATGTCTTGAGTCATTAGTTCCGGTTAGCACTGCTCTCTCTGTGTAAATTAGTACTGTGAGTGAGTATTTCCTGTGACTGAATGCTACAGTTCCACAGTGTTTCTGCTGGTGTTCAGATGAGTGGAAGAAGAATACATCCAATAAAAAACAATAAAGCACTAGAAAAAGCACTTCATATCTTTATAACAACAGGTTTAGAATAACAATGCTTCACGATCAAATCGCCAATCCATACTGCTGTCTTATTGGCTGCTTTGGTGGCTGGGAACCCTCGATTCTGGATACTTTTTTGTCACTTCATTCCATATTTGCCTTTTTGGACTTAAACAGGATCCAGAATCCCTTGAGAACAAAGCAGAGACTGTGTGTACACAGAACAAACTGTTTATTCTGTGGGAAATTAGGTGCCGTTATCAGTGCCTGATAAACATTTACCTGGTTATGCGTGTATTCAGCTCACAAAACGAAGGCCATTAGAGATGGCAATCATTTTATTTCTCATTTTGTTTTATGTTTCCATGCTGTGACTAGAGATTGGTTCACTCAGAACTGAGGGATTGATCTGAGGTAAAAACATGGTCTACAGACATAAGCTCAGATGTATATGTAAACCGCACATAATGATGTAGAAAAGATTGTTTACATGTCCATAGTAAACCAAAAACACTGTAAAGTCACTTATTCTATTCAACTGATGGTGGAATGAGTTCCAGAATACTGCAGATTGTGGCTAATTTCCCTGAATCCCTTAGACTCCCTTCAGAGTTGCTACTTGGAAGGGAATAGTACCCTTTGTAGGGAATGTACCCATATAACTCTGCCTTTATACTAGGATGCTATTATACGATAAAACGCACCACATAGACAACAGTATGTGGACATCCGAGCACCAGGCCCGTATGGGTTTTATAGCAGCCTCTGGGAACACATTTCACTAGATGTTGGAACATGGCTGTAAGCATTTGTTCCCAATCAGACAAGCATCGGTGACTTAAGTTGCTGTACAATTCCTCCCAAAGGTGTTTAATGGGATTCAGGTCTGGTCTTTGTGCAGGCCAGTCACATTCTTCCACACCTGACTCGGAAAACCAGCCACACTGAAAACCAGCTCAGATGTTTAGTGTTGAAGAACAGCTGAACTCTTCCAGCATTATGAAAAGGATCAAGATAAGCCTTTCATTATTGTTATTGTTTTATTAAGGCTACAAGGTCTTTACCAAGAACAGCTGGGCGCCCTCTCGCCAATGGTTCTCTGCCGGTCAGTACACTGTTAAACATATGAAGGGAGTGAAGCTTAGAGCAAAAGTGTTTCATGTTTTGGACTGATCATCTTTAATTCTCTATTAACAGAGACAAGCTTGCCCCAGACTTCATTAAAAATACATAAAGACAAGCTCTCAACTCGGCTAATGACACCTACCCTGCTGCACACACATGTTGAGTTTTCATGTTTAATGTGGACATCCCATAGACATAAAGGTTTTTATACTGTACAAACTGTATATTTATCCCCCTACACTACCCCTAAACCAGAAAACACAGAAAACGTTAGGATATTTTAGATTTTCAAAATAAACTTATCAAAAAGATAAAACACCACAAAAAGATATCACCACAAAATCAGAATTTACTGATACATTACAAAACTTGGGGGACATTTTGTCCCCGTAACAGTGAAAACGAGGGCCATGCGCATGCACACGCGCACCCACGCACACGCACTTCTACTTCAATGCGTCTTTGTTTCTCTCTAAATGAATAAAAACGGTTTCATCTTCAGCACAGTTCTTAGATCTTACTGTATAATCATAACGGTTATGTTTGGCTATTACAGTAATTTCTGTGAAGACAATGACATTTTAGAGAATCGTGTGCTTCAACAGTTATGGTAACGACAGTCTGAGAAGGGATTTCTCAACAATACCCCTTTCTACAAAGCAAGGTCTATAAAGAAATGGTTTACTTTGTCTTATGTTAAAGTCATTGACTGGCCTGTACAAAAGCCCAGATCGGAGTTGTACTAAACATATTTGGGATGAATTGGAACACAGACAGAAAACCTGACTCCATCACCAAAGCATCAGTGCCTGACCCCCTGTCGCTCTTGTCTCAATGGGAACAAATGTCTGCAGCCACATCCAGCAGAAAGCCTTCCCAGATGAGCAGAAACTGTTTGAGCAGCAAAAGGTGGATCAACTCTGTAATAATGTCCATGATTTTGAAATGTAACGGAAAGCAAATGGGGCAAGAAGAAGAAAACAAATGAAAAAACAAGCAGAGAGACAAAGAGCCGGAGATGACATCACTCATGAGTAGACTCTGATTAATTATCAAACAATGCAGGTAATTACTCAGAGTCTCAGCTGGAGGAGAGTGAGAACATAAGAGGACAGAAAGAATTTTGATCAGAGACATGGTGTGTGTGTGTTAATATCTGTGGCTAATTTTTGTTCAGAAATAAATAGATGATTTTGGAGCACGTATGCAATAGGATTGTGTGAAACTAATAATAATACAGGATGTCTTGTATTCACCTCACTTTGATTGGACACATTTCACGAAACGGTTTCTGTTTACACATTACATTTTCAGTTAGTCATTTAGCTGATGCTTTTATACATAGCGGCTAACAAATGAGGAACATTACAAGCAATTTATCACATAATAGCCAACAATACTCACCGCATGTTTAAGAGTAAACAGAAGCAAAGATAAAACAGCAGAAGGTTGCAAGAGCAAGGAATTTATTATTAAATAAGATTTGATGTTATCAGATCGCTGCAGGCGTGCCATGATTCTTAAAGCAAACGCTATGTTTCTCTCTGTCACTGTAAATATGTATATAGAGATCAACTTCATTTGAGACAAACTGTCATAATTCCTGTGAGTGCAATGAGCCATTAGAAGATATTCATTTATCTACACGATCGTGTCAACTATGAAACGTAGGGTCAGTTCATGAAATGTAAATGACAGAAAACAAGGACAAATGATATCTTGATATTGCCTGGCTCATGAACTATAACTCAGAATATCAAAGAAATATTACGTAAATCATAGTACATATCATGACCATGTCACACAAGTATACACACACACAGCAAACTGACAGCCTCATCCTGTTGTTTTGTTTGTGCTTATCTGTGTGTTTGTCTGAGGCGTGAAAATGAGGTCATAATAAACGGACCCAGAAAAGACGACCATTATCTATGCCTGTGTGTTGTTATCTTTGGATATTGTCTGATGGTCATCGCCACAGGACCTGCATGAAAGCTCTCTGCCACTCAGCATTATGCGTTTACCCAATCTGGACCCTTATGTTCAGGCTGACATTCAGTTCAGAAATGTTCCCACACTGGGCAGCTTCCGCTGGTGACTGTCATCTGATGCCACGGTGCCTGGCGCCACGCCCAGCCACCCGGCAGCCATCCCGGAGTGGACACGACTAATTTATTACTGGATCACAGAGTCCCGCCCCCTGCATTAAGGAATAATGAGTAATCAAGGGTGGACTGGAGCACATCCAGCTCTGGTGCCATCGGGGTAACACGTACATGGTAATGTAAGGCCTTTAAAGTGCCTAACAGCTAATGTAATGTGCAGATAACAGTATTTTCGTTTGTACGCTTTTTTTTTGTACGCGTATTCTGTGCAACGGGTGCGATGTGCGTTTATGTTTGTGTGTGGGACAGATTTGGGACTGTAAGAGGCATTTTTACGCTACTCTCACTTCTGTCTACAGGTACAGGTATTTTTAGAAGCTGTTAGCTAATAATTAGCAGTTCATTAGCACTGTTTTTTAGAAGGTGAACTAACACAGTTGCAAAGAACTTATTAAAGTTTATAGTCTTATACTTTGGAATTCAAGTCAGGAAGTCGGAATTACAAAGCTCGTTCTAGGAAAAGTGTAATCGCTAATTGAGATCAGGCTTCAACTTCAAATCTATAAATATGAATTCATATTCAGCTTGCCAAACTGCTGGTGATGTCACACGAACGTTGCAGAACCCAAAATGCCCCACAGCTCCACAAAGGCTAATGAGGTAAACCTGACTTTTGACCTCAATTTCACCTCCGTATGGCAGTGACAAACACGCCCAGGCCATCACATTAGACACACACACACACACACACACACACACACACATACAACAACACACACAGTCACATCTTGTAATGTATAAGCATTTGTGTATGAAGAACACCACGGCATTCTAAGGGGAGAGATGAACCACTCAAATGACAGAGACCTATCAGATTTTAAACTCAACACTCAATATGGCCTCTATAGGCTTTTCTTTACTAAAAGAACATGCTAACCCAGCAAACAATTTTTGGTTGTAAGTAAGTTTCCGTAACATTTTCAGTAACTAACAAAAACAAAGTAACTTTCAAAATACATTTTTTATCAAGAACGTTCAAAATGTCCGTTTTAACCGTTTTAACGTTATTGCTTGGTTATAAGAACCTTTTTAACTCCAGTACATTTTTAAAACATTCCACTAATAACTGAAGAATAATATTTTTGATTTATGATATATAACATTAAAAAACATTCTACTAACTCACTACAAGAATGTGTTTGGTAACTGAGAGAATGTTAAGAGTGTTAACCATTGTTCTGACAACGTTCCCTGTTAGCTGACAATTAGCTGGACCAGCCTTAAAAAAACGTTGAGCAAAGGATGCTCACCATTAATGATACAATAAATCGAATTATATAAATCGATTTAACTCTTAATTTGAAATATGTTACTGGAACATAACCTTGATGAACAGATTTCGACATTTCTGTTTTTTCTATTCCAGCAGAAGGGGCAATACGAATATGGCTGCTAAGTAAAGCGTCTTGCCTTAAAGAGACTGTCATAAACCATTGAACAGCAGCATTCATTTTAATTTCTAGATATTTATCTGACAGAAAAACATGGCATTTTATCCTCTACTGCAGACACAGACTTGAGTGCCATATGCCACAAGTCAGAGGTTATAGTTGTTTGTGTTACTTTTCTCTGTGGAGTCGAGCCATCGGTTACACGAGTCACATAATGACTCCTTTGTTTGGAAACAAATAGCTGCTGTTATTTCTTGATGCCAGATTGCGCTTACCTCAAAGGATAAAATCTACTGATTTAATGCAGCTCAGCCACAACCACGCATTTGCAAATGCTATAAGCATATATTTGCTACATATAGCTTCAAATGGCCACTCTGCAGTGAATGAGCATACAGAAGCGCCAGTATAGCTTATCATTACTGACTTTATAGCCAACACCAAAAGAGATTTGTTTGTGTCTCTTTGTTTTTGTTTTGAAGCTCAAAGAGAACCTGACCTGCCGTGGGCACAGAAACATTTAGCTCATTAATCCGTTTCTCTTGATCTCTAAGAAATTGGTAGACCAGCAAAAGCACGCTCAAGGGAAATTCACAAAAATTAATTGCACCCACTGATAGCATCACTTACTTGCGCGCCTTTGCTAACAAAATGATGCAAGTTGGGCAACGCACGACTTGGGCAATGCACGACTTGGGCAACGCACGACTTGGGCAACGCAAGTTGGGCGCAAACACGCCCAAAAATGTGGTGCTGAAATTTGAGTACAATTATCTTGTGGGCCAGTTGACCACAATCATCCTTTACTGGGACTGAACACCATCAGTCCTTCGGCAATCTGACACTGGAATGGGCTCCTTAAAATGAAGAGCACTCATCCACACAGTGTGTCTGGATATATGCCCAGTTCTAACACTGTTCTCTATCGTTTCATCATTTGACAAAAAAAAACTGCTGCCAGGATAGAAAATAAAAAATGTACACACACTTTTTTAAATGAAAATCCATTTACCTCCTTTCCATCTTTCCATAAGTACTAGAAAAGAATTTCAATTTATCAATCCATATTTACATAAGACTGACACTAAATTTAATTATTTATAACGTAGTGTTATTTTAGAGCACTGGATGTTTAATGCATTTCACTCACATTTCTTTATCACTTGCAGGCACGTCTGGTTCATGTCCTCTTAAGATTACGATTTCTTTAAACTTTTAAAAAGAACTCAGTGGATTATAGGGGTCAAAAAAATGTTCTGTGCCTCACACACACACACACACACACACACACACATACAGTTTTTATCTGCCTCTCCCTTTCCATCATGTTTTAGTTATTTTGATGTACCCTCTAGATTTAAAGGGCACAGCAAGCTTAGTGCCATTTCTTGATCCTCATCATCATCTCTGTCTCACTCGCTCACTTTTTCTCTCTCCCTCTCCGTGTATTTTGTCAATCTCTCTTTAGTTGTGCCTGTTTACTCCACTTGAACTTTAGAGCCTGCATGTGTGTGTGTGTGTACGTGTGTGTGTGTGTGCTTGTTTTTGTCTGCTTTTGCCTTTAACTGCTTTCAGATTATCTCCCCCTCATTTTGTGTATTGCATGCTCTGCCTTTTGGTTGCCAAGCAACCGATTCAATGTTTTATCAGACGAGATGCAGTAGGTGTTAAAGCAGGGTGTTGTATTGTACCATTTAAACACACACAGAGCAGCAGTATTGTAAAATACATATTCATAACAAGAACATCATTGCATTGTAAATTGTGTGTGTGGGTCTATGTTACAGAGACTAAATATTCCTCCAATGACAGCAAAATTCCAGTTTTCAAAAAAATGTGTGTGTGTTTATGTGTTATGTGTGTGTGTCATACTTATGTTGGGGGGGGACAATTTCTTTTAAATGTTCCCTTAAATTTAGTAAAACGTGAAACACCATCATTTCAGCTGGCATGCACTTCATAAATGATTCACATCATAAGATTCATAAATGAGACACATCATGTTTAAACTAATAATATCAACTGGTTTATTTTATGTTTAGTGGTTGTAGCAGATTAAAAATAACAACAGCCTGGAATAAAGTCAATGGAAGTCTGTCCTTACTAATATAGTAAATTAAGTCTGCATATGTGTGTGTGTTACAGTATACTTTATATTATATTTACATAACATTATAGTTAACATTAATATATTTTACAGTACGATCCATTATAACACACTGAAACAGCTGCTTTCACTGCACTGACTGACACTCAGTTGCTGAACAAAAGGTTGAATATTTTTTTTAAGTCATGTGTATGTGTAACAAATAAATTCCGTCTCTGATTTAGTGATTTGGAGAGCCGCCATTAATAGTCAGGCTGTAGCACTCCTTCAGCATGTAATGATTTAAAATGCTGTTAAACATCACCCCCAGACAGCCACCTTCACAAATGCCTGGTTCTTAAGATTTAACTTTCCTTATTCGATTTAGATTAATGAGCTTTTGGCTTCAGATAAGAGGAAAGCAACCCGAACTGGAGACAGAATATTTTCATTTTTAAGATCTTATGAAGGTCTTGACTGCATGCCAAGTTTGGTCTTTCGATCTTTCCCTCCTTAATTAGTTCTATATCTAAAATACAGTTTTAGATGTCATGTGGAATTTTACTTAATTTGATTTATACTGTAACGCTACTGCTTTACTGTCCTGCTATCGGGACTTAGTCTGACTGTTTGTGCATCAGGGATTATATCAAGAAATTAGGGAAAACTGAAGCTCCCCTAAGGGCCTCTACTGATCCTTTAGTAATCACATGGAGCTCCGCAGAGGTGCCCAGACTGTTTTGTCTGTTTGTCATCCTGTGGGTTTGTAAGCTGATGGAGATCCATCCCGCATGACATCTCCTCATAATAGCATGTCTCCCTCAAGACAGACAAACTGTCGTTTCTTGTCCTCGCTCTCTGACTCCTTTTTTCTGTTCCATAAAACTATTATGTCATTTTGTAAATCTGATTGCTTGGTAATCTCTCATGTCCTAGCAACAAGCATTCCGAGAGGAGCTTTGGTCGTTTTGTCATGCTCTCCGAGAGGTGAGGAGAGGGTGCGTGCTTGTGTTACCCTGTACCTGCCTTTGTTCCTGTCTGTCTGTGGTCTCGTAATTACTGGAGGCCTGCGGAGATCACATAACTCGGAGAGAATATGTTGATCAAATGCCAAACGCTGTTTATTTATAGAGCGCAAATTAACCCTGACTTCCAGACAGCTGCGAAGAGCATACAACTGGAACAGAGCATAATGCACTGCTCCAAAGTCAGTCTGCTCTAGTCTGATGCTGCACTAAAAAACGATGAAGACAAATTTCATGCTGCCCACAGATCTGGGAACAGCAAATCGACCGCTTTCTATTCATCTGTTTGCTCAATTCTCTTTCTTCATCCCTTTTATCTTATCGCCCTGGCTGGGAAACTCTTTATCCTTCATTTCTCAGTTCATCTTTCCCACTGTTTTCTCATTACCTCTTTCAAACACCATCATACACCTGATACACACAAACACACGCATAAGCACAAAGGCACACATTCAAAATGCTCCAAACAATGTGATGACTAGCAGATGACTCTCTTTAGATGGTTACCATGGAAATCTCAAAACACCACAAGCAAACTCTTGTCCTCTGATGTGCAAGGTATAGTGGGTTTGATGCTGTGAAAAGATGAAATGAGTATGTGAGTGGCACAGCTATAAGCAGTTGCATAATTTCACTTGGAGAGAGAAGCAGGTTTTTTGAAAGTCTGTTTTCTCACACTCCAAAATCAGTCTAATACCACCCACCCCATCATAAACATAACACATACTAACAAGCTAATGTTGGTGTTTCAGTAAACATGCCCTACCAATTTACTGTAGAGCAGTAAACAACAATTACTCTATTTGACCAAAATCTGTCCAAATCTTCTACTATAAAATACAAAGAAAAGAAAGTGAAATATTGCAGTGTATAAAAGTTTTGAATCATTTGCAAAACTATTATATTGCAATAAGATATTGTTATAAAATTGAATCAACAGGTCCAAGCTCGTTCACATCCTCAAATTCTGTGGGCCTCCACGTGAGAACATCAAAACTGTGAGTTCTGCACGGTGGGTCTCTGCATCGCCCCCCACAGACAGGGAAGTTTAATTGCATACAGGAAAGTGTATTTGGGTATTTTCTGTTCACTCCCTCTAAAGGAGGACAGGTCCTATCCCATACAGCCTTTATCAGTGTCCTGCTCCCAGTCAGAAGAAAACAGACTTTTGTCCCTGTCTCTGTTGCTGTTAGAAATGAAATCTCATTTATTAATTCACCGTTCATGTTTCACACTCAGCGTGTGTACATGTTTGTGTGTGCATGTTTGTGCAGTTGTAAAATCTTGCTGTTTTTTTCTCATTTGTTCAGCAGAGATTCACAGAGGGGTCTGAGTTTTTCTTTATTGGCGATTAGCTTTGTGTGTGTCTGTGTGGCTGATGATACTGTTGTTGCTAACAGAGATTTATGTTGTAGGAAAAAGATTTAAGGAAATATAAAAGTTTTTATAAGATTGTGGTAAATTAAAATTCCTCGCTAAGCTTTCACCGTTTCACTGTAAGACACCATTTTGTGCACCTGACAGATTTTAATAAATCCCATATCTTTATCTTTATATGATCAAAAAATGTTAAAAAAGATGGTTATTTAGTTCTCAAAGCTGGAACATTATATTGACCAATGAGCACCAAGGAACTATTGGTTTTATATTGTTAAATTAAATTTTTTATTTAGGTGTAACCTTTACATTTATATGTAATATTTCAATTTGATTCATGATTTAATTGCTTTTTATATGCATATATGTGAATTTTAATGTTCATATATATAGCTTGTGATCAGCTCAAAATCTGTGCACACTTTAAGGTTAAGATTGTTTACCTTCAAGATTGTCTTTACCCAGAATCATCTGAATACTAAAAAGCTGAGTGAACGTCACACGCCCCTTCATCACTCTTTTAGCTCATTTGATACACAGCCCGCAACAAGCTCAGTGAATCTGCAGAGCAAATATTCTGAATCTGTGTTCTCAGTGCTGCTGTAATCACTGCAGCTTCAAATCTCTCACCGTCATGTTCGGTTCTTTTCCATAACTACGCTTATGGTCTACCGCTGAATCTCTCCAACTGTATCACAGCTTGAGAACTGATCTAGGGTCACCGTTAATGAAAGCATAATGCACAGTCTAATGAGGTTATGGCTATAGTAACTGATCCTGGATAAGCCTTTAGGGACATTTGATTGCACAGTGCGCAGAACGTTTGCATTCTTAAATTAAGATCTTTTCTCGATTTTTGTGGAGCACATCTCCTTAGAGAGCTGGTGGGATTTTGAAGATGTTTATTTCAGACTCATGCTCTTTGAGAGTTAAGAACATGCTAATGAGTAGGAGCAGCTATAAATAGCACACCCTAGCCCTTTTCGCTTTTGTCTCTGGGAGAAGATATACGTGTTCCGCTAATATTTCTGACCTGTTGTGTATTTACCTCTCAGCATCTTTACGAGACACGCGATATTAGCTTTTAAATGAGGTTCGCACAGACAAAAGCTTTAAATTAAATGTGCCTTGATAAAAGGACAGATAAATATAACTATTATTGCTGTCTGAGCGCTTAGCACATACAGCGCTTCATATTCACTAGCAGGCCCTTGGGAGGTGATGGGTTCAGCAAATGGCACAGGCTACAATTGTATTACCCTTGCGCTTAATGCAAAGATAACCGCGTCTTATCCTATTTCCTCCTCAAGTGTAATTCTGTCAGACAAGGTTAGCATTAACATTAGCGTGGCAGAGATCAGACATGTTAAGCCACTTCACAGCTAATAAATGTATTAATGCTATTGCTTGGATATAAGATCGTTATTTAAACATTTTTTAATCCCATAAAGTTTATAAACATTGCACTAACAACTTAAAGATACCATTTTTGGTATGAACGTTCCGAAAGTTCTACTAACGTTAGTGCAAGATTGTTTATTGAGAGAACTTTTAGAGAATGTTAGCTAATGTTCTAAGAACATTCCCTGTTAACTTGGTTCTTTCTGTTCTCACAGTAAACAAGAACGTCACCTGGATCATCATCTGGACAGCCTTGTGATCCGTTGTGTGCATCACATTAGTGTGCATCTAATAAACATCTTCAAAAGAGCAGATTCCCACACATTCAAAATCATACTTGTCATGTCAACATCTGCTTAGTGACATTCTAACACCTAACAGGGACATTTTAGTGATGCCCTGCAGATACTTGCAGAGCAATACAAAACAAACTCATCGAAAATCTGTCTTTGTGGTGTATGTGTACTATCCGCGCTGTTGACATTACATTTACACTTATAAATTAATAAGGAGTTTTTAAAAGTGATTTACAGTGTATTCACTATTGGATTTCCCTGGGAATCAAACCCATGAGTTCAAAATTGCCAATGCCATGGTCAGCAGTTTAGCTACAGGAAAAAGCATTAATAATAGAAAACATGTAATGACACTTAATAGGGAGTCATAATGAGGATTAGCATGCTAGCATGTGTTGCGAGTCAGACAGCAATCTTTGCATGACATGGCTGAATACCTTATTACTGAAATGGACAGCTTATGATTTGAGTAATCTGGGAGTTTGGGATACACTGTTGGCAGCTACCCCGTACACCAGCCCAGGAGGGATTTGAATTTTGATACAAAGACTCTGTGGATTTTGAAGGGGGGTCAAATGTGGCAAAACCTCACTCTAAATCCACTCTGGTCCATCAGAGGCTTTCCAGTTCTGATAAAAGCTTAAAAGTAAAATTTAGCTAAATGTTATCTTTCCCTAAATGTCATGCTTTTTTGAACAGAATTGCTGACATAACAGGAACACGGAAGAATAGAAAAAAAAAATCCTTTTTCATCAGTAAAAGTCAAGCTAGTCATCTCTAAGAGTTCAGCTGACGGGACACAAACTGCCGTGACCACAAACTCAGACCTTCAATTCAGAGTGTGTCCACCTCTGTGAACCGCTTTTATTTTCTGTCTCTTATGTTTGTAAACGTTTTACTGAAACACATCAGCTTTGACCCGTCCGACAGTAAAACCTAACATCACTTATATAATGGGGACAAGCCAACAGTCCTCGCGAGTCATTGCAAAATAAGATCTGTAATTGATCTATAATCTATACAGTCATTTTGAATGGCCTAGATTGACCCCAAAGGTGTTCAATACAATGCCAATAATATGGTTTAATGTGGTAAAAAAAATATTCAGACACTTTTGGAGTGACACTCCGAGTCATTTAAAAATGTATTAATGTCATTGCATTAGATTTTAAAAAGTGGCATCTGCAAACAAATGCCGCTCAGCTTTGTCTCAAAAGTAACTTCATACAGTTCTCACTTTCATTAGCTGGATAGAGTAAAACCATTATCTCTTTATTCCTCCGTACCTTCAATATGCCCTCTTTGAGCAGATAAGACTATTTTCCATTTGTTTTACTAATAATGTCTTTTTAATAACTTTTTTTTTACTGTCGACTTACTATTTATTATTTGCTGTGTGTTCTCTGCACCTCCTCACAGGTGCTGTTGTACACCATCTTACGCTCACATTGTATTAACAGCAGAATCTTTATTCAGAATGTGAAGCAGCCCTTTAAAAGCTATAAATGCTGATGTTTAAACAAGCCCGTCATTTTATATGCTTTTACTGAGATGAATCTGAGAGCGCGTTTTTGCACATAATCCTCTGCACTGACTGTTCTCAGCCAGAAAGTCATCTTTGATGCTTGAACTAAATAGATGCTGGTAAATCTAATCTGTCAGTCACACATGAAAGATATTTTCCTTTGTTAAGACATCTCTACAGTTTAAACGTATTAAACATCCAAATGTGTTTTTGGGGCACGGCACGTGACCGTATTTGGCATCCGTTAGCGTACGCGCATTGGTACGGTAGCTGTACAAGACTACTGACACACTCTGGTGAGGAATGAAGCTCTGTGTGAGCCAGAACATAAATATTAACAAGCGCTAAGAAAATGACAGTAAAAGTTGTAAGGTAGCATGTGGAGGCTGAAAAGTTAATCTATGCGTCCTCAATAATGCATACAGTGGGAGTAAAGCCTCATGGATTATAAAAGATCCTCTCTCACCGTTCCTCTCTGCATACACACACACACACACACTCGTATTGGTCATATCTGAGAATAACAATGATGTAATCTTTTACAGTTGCTGTTTCAGGCTGATTTCACCTTCTTCTTCTTCTGTTTATAACCTCAGAGCACACATACACACACTTGGTTTACACTCCAAGAGTTTCACCTCTCTAACAAAGGTGTTTTTCATTGCGGTTCTCACATACACAGATATCTATGTATCTCTCAAGTCTTTAGGGAAGAAGTGTCTTACTGTGATTTGCTGGCAGTAACTCTGACTGCTATTGGCTGCTCTGACAGAATGACACTCCTTGGTATTATAGTGACATGGTACAAATTATTAATCCATTTTACCCTTATTATACAGGAGTCATTAGCTCGGCATTAAATCAATGATTCTTTAAGTGTGTGAGGCCAGTCTGTGATCAAGTCAAACTTCAAAACTACGCTGAAATCCAAAAAACGTAAATTTGAATCCAGTTCCTTTTATTTGGTGTTTACATATCAAATACACATAAAACACAAGCGCTAATAGCTAATAGCTGAGCACTATGAACTTAAGGAAGACTGTGTTTGTCTTCTGCATTCTGCATTCTTTAAAGATTAAATCTGTCTAAAGATTTGACCTAGACTTGTTTGTCATCAGCTCAAAATAAAGAAAAAACTGAGTAAACCATAATTCATTCATAAAAAAGTATATTTCACAAAATACAAAATGTTTCAGAACAAAATGCTGCAAATGTAGTCATTTAAATTACAAATGCAACATTTCCACTCACAAGTTTGGCAAAGAAGAATCAAAATTGTCACACTGGCAGCCGAGAGACTGAATCAGTGTGAATCTGTTATCATAGCACAGCCTTATTAGCACATGTTTTTCTGTTAAACTTGAATGTAAAGTGGTTACGTTCACATATTGTATGCGCAAATGTGTCTTAGCGGCTCTAGACTCTAAATTCATTCCTACAGGTATATTCAGGACAGCTCCAATGTATTTACTTGTTGGATTAATACTGAGCCATGACAGCAGGCACATGCACACATACAGTATTACTGTAAGGGCAGAGCACTAACAATACAAAATACACAAACTACAGCACTGACACAGAATGCAAAAACAGCCAAATTGAGAGAGAGAGAGAGAGAGAGAGAGAGAAAGTGGATGAAGAGTCAGAGAAGAAAAGTGTATCCAGTCAAACACAAGATAAAAGAGCTGAAACTCAAACAGTCGTTACTTTACTTTCATGTAAAATGCATGACAGACACAGACAGAAGGAAGGAAATTGAGAACGAATGGTTTTCAACAGGTTAGAATACTGAAAGCAATAATAGCAGGTAATAGTGTCGATTCTGTTTAAAAGAAACTGGAGACAGTCTGTAATCTGTTTACCAGTCTGACTGAAGCACCTTTTCCAAAACTTGTACATTTTTAGTAAGTCTCTATACTAATATATGTAAGAAAATAGCAATAGGATCTTAAGAAACAAAAAGAGAATTTCTGTGTTTACACCAAGCAGGAGTCTGGAACAATTTTGCCTTTAGGAGTCAGCTAAATATAACACAACCTCCATTTGGGGACATTTAAGAGTGTCCTCTTATCGGAAAACACATCACAAATAATGTTATTTTGGTCTAAACATTTTTGTTTCAAATGCAAAACAGAATCTATATATAGCGAAATAGTTATATAGCGTAATAGATGTTCTCATACAGATAGTTAAGTGTTTGGGTTTGGATATACTTGGGAATTTTTTATGCTCTAACAAATAGAATAAAACATAAAATTGGCTTTTAACTAGCCTTTATAATTCTCTATTTCATGTTATTTATTCAATAATACTGGTTGCGTTAATTCTACAAACACGAGGCATTGCTGATAAGGCACTAAAAATTTGTAAACCAAAAGCAGAACAGAAACAAAGAGCTGCAATACAGGGGCAAATCATGAGGAATAAGAAAGCAAAATAACAAACAGCAAGATTGATGAGCAGTTCAGAAGAATGAGAGTGAGAGAGAGAGAGAGAGAGAGAGAGAGCGCCAATGGGATCTGAAAGGTCATGGCTTCCTGCAGAGAAAGATGGACAGTTTCCTGGACTCAATAACCTGTTGGTATTACTCTCAGTGCTGTGTGTCTGATAGGATACTTGTTGTTGTTCTTGTTTTGGGATTCTGATTCTAATTCAATCTGAATTGCATTTGGATAGTGGATTTATTCTGGATCATTTCTTCCTTTTGGAATTGCTGTTCAAGCCCCTTTCTCCCTCTGTCTCTCGATCATTCTCTACATTTTTTCTTTCTTTTGAAGCATACGTTTTATGTTTCTGTTTGTTGTATTGTTTTTGTACCACAACGCCATTAAAAGCTTAATTCTGATTGGCTGACAGGCTTACTCACAAGTACAGACACAGAGACAAACATTCACATACACAAAACCTTTCAGACAGCATAATCCCGTAATTTAATCTATAAAATAGCTTTGTTGTAAAAACGTCTTGTTGGTCGTGACCGGACAGGACAAAACCTTGTGGAGCTTTTAAACATTTAACGCTTTATCAACATTGTATAATAAGATAATGACTTAACATTCATAAAAACGATGCTCAGCATTTTAGGCTGTTTTACACAATAAATTGTAACCTCAAATGTGATCTAAAAAACGAATATTCAGAGAATTCTACCATTCAGGAACAGAATATGACTGAGTTCACACTGTGTGTATGAATACAGATGAAAACGATTGAAGGAATACTTGAAAACCACCTCAGACCGCCGAGCCATCCCAGGGCCGACCAGATTTATCAAAGTGAATTTATTCTAAAGCGGTTCATCTCCAGGGTGATCCGAAAACCAATGTAGACGTTTTTACCCATAATTCATTGGTGGCCAGCAGATCGTTTTTTATTAAAATAGGATCCTCCTGCTCTCCTTCAGATATGCTGTCTGTCTGTCCTCTAGGTTAATGGGGCCGGGTTCGATCAGATTTTCTTAATGCTCCCAGCAGTGTGGTTCTGTTCCAGTCTGGTCCACTGCCAGGACAGTCTGGGCTCTCTAAAGCCCTTGACTGAATTAGCCAACACATTTTGGTTAAATGTCAGCGCTAATATATTCTAAGCCGATTGAAATCATTTCATAAAAATATCACCTGAGCACAGCTGTTCACAAACTATATAAAAGCATTTACGCTGATTAAAAACCGGAGGGCGAGAGTAAAATTGTTTGTTTTCTGAGACAACGGAAATAGCACTCAGCCTTTTCCAGCTTACGATCACTTCATTCAAGAGTTTTCTCTTGAATTTTCAAGCAGAAACCATTAAACGTCATTTGCACGGAACATGTCGCTAAGACAGGGGAGTAATGTGAAGTTTTGACCCATTTCTGCGTGAAAGTGCAGAATCCGAACACTGCTTTAGTTCTCACCTGGGTCTCGTCAAGCGCAAGAGCTGCTGGTTTTAGCTTCAGTAATTCACTTCAATGTCATTACAACCCACAGCAACATTCTGCTCTCCGTCCTGCATTTTAATGGGTCTCTCAAAGGAAGGTTAAGGGTAGAAAGAGAGGGAGGAAGGAGACAGACAGGAAGAGGAAATGGCAAGTTATTTACAGCTGCTGCTATTGACTTCCTGTCACTAGATTTCCAACCTCTTGACATACAGCAAACGTGCTGGAAGTGTTGCTTGACTTCTGTCTTTATTTCTTCCCCCTTTACTATAAAATAAGGTTTGTTTTTTACATGACCGCAGCTTTGCATTATGAAGGCATTCACAGAGAGCGAATTGATAGTGTTGTTTATTTGCATGATAAACATTAAAGAAATTCATTCATTAAAGAAATTATGCAAATCAGGTAATGACCCAAAAATTTGTGCTGAGTGTTATTTGCACCATGCAGTTCCAATCTTGCAGTCCAGATCTCAGTGCTTGGTTATAAAGGTTTATAAAGAAAAACTACCATAATTTGAGACAATTATTCATCGCTCCACCCTTGTGATTCAGCAATTTAACATAGCAAAACTGTGTATGACTGCCAATCACATGATCATTATTTGACCAATTAGGCAAATAATGTGTGTGTAATATATATGTGCAGGCAATATACAGACAGAGAAAGAGAGAGAGAGAGAGGGAGAGAGACACTGACACCTGTCTGAATGCAGGTCAGAGCACTCTCAACAGAACAGAGATACGAGATGGGACAAATGCACGTACACACAAATATAAACTCACACACTCACTCTGTTGGCTTTCATACTGTAATGCTGAAATGTTGTGACAGGAAGTTTCTCTTACACCTGCACACTGAAGCTCTTTAATTACAGACCTGTCCTCTCAACACCTCTCTACAGATAGCTTAGATATATGTGTGTTTACCAACAATATAGTTTGTCCTGTGATAAAAGCTTAGCTTGGCAGTAATTACAATGTGTTATTGACCATGTTCGTGTGTGTGTGTGTGTCAGGTTTTGTTTTTTGCTCAGGTACAGCAAATTAATTAGTCCACCCTAAAGTCAATTAAAGTTCTTACCATAAAGTTTAAAACAAATGTGTGTGTGTGTGTTGATAATTCAACAGTAATACTAGAACAAACGGTGTCAATGATGATGTTGATTGTTGATAGGAAATATTAAACATTAATGACACTTACGTTTGCACATCCAATGAGAGGGCACAGTGCTTCACTTTAAACATAAATCTGTCTGGGTTACAGCCATAAGAACATAAACATTGGTTTCATTAGCCTCTGAGGTCCAGTTTTATGAGTCAGATACACGAGTGTGGCTCTGATCCTGCTGTGGCCCCTACACCCCCAGGTGTGCTTGGTCTTTGTTGCATTATTAAAAGCCTCATTCATGCTCTCTTTTTCTCTTTTTTTCCCCTCTCTCTCTATCTGATCCATCCAGATCAGATAGGGACATCAATAAATAGAGGTTACAGGGGGAAAATAGAGATGTGTGTGCATTTGTGCATTTCAGAGCCTCTTTCCAATTGATTAGCTTTCAGTTACACACAAGCCTGGGGCAGGAATTAAACACAGCTTTTCCCTTCATCTGCCTGAACTCGCATACCAGGGCCTCATGTATGAAATTGTTGGGCTGTTGCTTATTGGTGTGAGCAGACAGGTTTTAATTGGGTTCCCACTGTCACTCCAGAGTTAAATTAATTAAAAATTCATGGGTCACCCAAACAAATTCACCCAAGAAATCAAGTGTATAATGGATAACTTGAGCACAAAGTTGGTTAACTAAAGTACTATTAGATTAAGTGCAAAAAAACATGGGTGTCCCAGACCAGCTCGTAACTGACCAGTGAGTCATGTGTGCTTCACAGATCTGTGAAGATACTTTTTGTTAATTCAGGCAAATGTAGTTTCGGGTGCTTATACTGCTGAATAAATACTGCCAGTTGCACCGTTTATATAAAATATCCCCCCATAAACATTTTAACACTTTAACAAAATGAATTGCTTTTCGTTATATAACAAAATAATAATAAGTTGCATTTACTTTAGAGATGCAGCACAAAAATATTTTGCAAGGTTTAATATTTTGCCCTTATTTTACAAGTTTGGCAATTGAGAAGCTTAAATACAAATACCAGTAACCAAAAAGTTGACTGCATGAATATTCTCAAGTCATGTTGGAAACAGCATGCAATGGCTTTTTAGAGCATCTGAAGTTTGTGGAGTCCTATGACTCAGCACAGCTTATTCTGGATCGGCACCTTCTGCCGACACAGTCGACACAGAACCAGAGAGACACACAAAACAGACAGACGCAGACAGCAACGCTCACGCACGATCTGCCTCTGCTTAAGAGCGAGTAAGTAGGTGAAGACAGAAAGATGGATCGCTGGAGGTGCGCTGAAAGAAAGACACAGATAAAAAAAAACAAGAAAGGTTCATGAGACAGATAAAAGACATCAGGTGCCAGCACGCAGTGAAGCTGAAACGTTTTCCGCTTCGATCGATGAGAACCCATTAAAGGGGCACCTGCTGTACCTTTTGACTACTTTAAACGCACCGCATACGCCCGCACACCCCGACACTTGCAGTAGATGTACGGCTGTGGACGCACACATCAGAGTAAGAATGAGTGAATGAAACAGCTTATCATTGATTACAGATGACAGTAACAGTAACAAGATGAATAAAAGGGTTTCAGTTGAGATCCCTGCTCTTTAAATCACCATGGTGACAGGTATTGATTGTTCCTAGTGTTCCAGACCCTGGATACTGGAGTCATGGTAATGATTCCACACGTCAGGAGAAATTTTCCTGTAGCTCAGTGGTTAGAGCATGGCGTTAACAATGCCAAGGTCATGGGTTCGAACCCAGGGATCGCACGTACTCAGAAACAATGTATAGTATAATGCAATGTAAGTCGCTTTGGATAAAAGCGTCTGCCAAATGTGTAAATGTAAATTGTCTTTGAGGACAACAGGAGACAGAGTTCACCCTTTGCCCTCATTTTCTTCACAGTTAATGCCTCAAACAGAAGTAACAGTTTAGACAGAAGAGGCAAATGTCTCCAATATACTGCCGCATAACACAGCAGTCTTCCTTCAGTTTTATTCTGTCACCTTGGCAACAAATTGCATTGTAAAGAATTAGCATATTCAAATTCACCAAATGGATCATGTCACAATGAGAGGCTGCGATGACACGCAAGTGGGATGCGTGTCTTGCAGTACACCACAAGAAGGCAATTCTTCTTTCTAATCTCCCTTTTTTGCTGTGCTTGCAATACAGTATTATATTGATATTCCTCAAACATTCTGGTTGGGTTTTTCTAACCTCTGTCTCTAACTATTAAACTGTTAGTGTAAGTATCCATATTCCCTGAGAGATATCACTGAATTAAGTGTTCTGAAGTAGCACCTGTCTTTGTGATAATAATAGGCCCAGTAAACTGACTAAAAAATGGCCATGGGCTGCAGGGAGCTGGTTGAGCCAATCAGAAGACAGAGGCACCTTTCGTCTGTATTTTGAATATTCACAGGGAAGCTCAAATAAGGAAAGCAAGAAGTTACGCATAATATTCTGCTTGAATCAACTGCTGGCATCTGTGACAGTTCTGTTTCTAATTCGATGCTATTTCACGATTATTGGATGACTTTAATTTATAGATTCAGTCCTAATTTATTTAAAAAGCGATTTAATAAATTGGCTGCTTATAATAAACCCACGGAAATAAACATGACATCCTACACGTGATTACTTGCAATATTACATCGTTGGACAAAAAGTTGAGTGTCTTACCTAATTTCACTGTGGCCAATTTATGAGATTTAGTTGTCCTTTATGTTATTTCCTCGGCAGATGGCATAATCATCGTCCATACTGCAAGACGCGCTGCAGGCAAAACAGATGCGCGTTAAGAACTTTTACAGTAGTTTGCACAGGCTAAACAGAAGAGAAAACACTTTGACAAAAATATAACGCAGACAATTACAGACATTCACATTTGGACGGGATTGGATTTTAAACAAGACACCCAGTTAGCCAAAGTAAATAATTTGCGCTGAAATTTGACAGATATTGTGTGAGAAATAAACCTGACAAATTGTGGCGGGATTTAAATAAAAGTCTTTATTTATCTAACCTTCTTCAGCAGTCCCGTCCAAACAGGTCTTTGAACTCGTAATTTTACTTGTAAAAGTTGTACTTGAATTTTAAATGAGAGAAAATGCGATTCAGTAGTTTAAATGCATTCTTTCCCCAAGTTAATATTTTAGCGCGAGTGAGTGAAGAAGCATCTGTCAAACTGACCAGCAAGCGAAGCATTCAGTCACATTTGCAAAAGGAGGTTTGTCAGATTCAAATAAACCGACACGCAAAACTATTTGTTAATAAACAAAAAATTATCGCTTCAACACGATGCCATCATGTACTATTATTACCATTCGGCTTTAAAAACCAATAGTATGACGCATAATATAAAATTAATTGTTTATTGTTTAGGCTATTACATGCCAACATTAGAAAATTAAAAGATTTTTCTATTAAGATTTCTACTCAATCACTAACTGGGTAAATAAAGTCATTCCTACAAAATATTCAAATTTTTTTATTATATTTCTATATACAAAATATGTTTAATTTTTTTTAAAAAGCAAACAATTTGTTTTTTTTTGTCATGTTCTCTGAACTTGTATTGGTTTTGTTTGCTGTTGTCCTTAGAAGAGTCCTTGCTCTCTTTGGAGATACGCAGTACTAAAACATTCCACCATGACAACATCACCCTCCGGCACATTGAATTCTATGGGCAGAATGAATTTTGGATCATGTCATTGAGACCTGGTGTTGGTTCCATTGAGCATGCCAGTTTTTCAAATATGTATGAAGGTGCACAATGCCTTAACTGAGTAACGCTGCTGGCAATAAGTGCAATCTGACCGACCGCTGATAAGAGACTGGCAGATGACAGACGGCTGTCATCACCAATTACATGCCAGCTTAAGTCTGTTGAAAACAATCAGAAGCATCAGGTGTGCACTGGTGCTCTTACTGCATATCTGTGGCAGTAACTGAACCTGCTTTGATTAGGATTAGTGACCGTCTGTGGTTTTATTCAAACCCAGTCAATACATTAGATCACTGGTCTACGACTGGGCAATGCTGGGCTCCTACCTGGGTCACAGATCCAGCGTTTTTCCAGTGTTAACCCGCATCTTTGCTCTGATTGGCCTTGAAATGTGCGTGCCAGGATATTAGCTTCCTTTGTACCATGAGCTAGCCGACGTATCGCTTTACAAGGAGCTACAAATGTAACCGATCTCTCGTCAGAGCGAAGCGGCACAGGTTCAAAGGCTACCATTATTTAGCTGAGTGAAAGAGACCGGATAAATTAGTCATGATACTACAGATCAGGACTGTAACGCAACCAGATTTGATAAGGCACAGGTGCTGTGTTCAAGAGAGGGTGTGGTGGCCTTGATTGGACGGATCATTTGAGACGGGTAATTGAGGTTATGGGAGAGGTTGTCTTCCTGGATTTGCAAAGGGAGAAAAGCCCCGAGGCAGAAATCTATCTATGTTGTTTGTCTATTTATGTATGTTTATAGAAAAGATTTTTCATTGTTGGATGCATGTATTTTTATTTTATTTATTAAAAATGGCACCTTTTTGAAATGGTTGTTTAATGTCGTTGTTACTGAATTTCAATGATTGTAAAACATTTACTTTTTCAAAAAAAAAGTTACACAATTTGTGTCACTGCTGCAGCTTTCAAGTACTCGGGCAAAGATCTTTTTTAGAGCGAAACAAAATGTTCTGCCAAATTTTGACATCCTTTACTGCAGTTTTGAGTTTTTCATCTTCCAAGATGTCACATCTGGAGTAGATTAAGAGTGTTTATGTGTGTATTTGTGTAATGGGGTGAATAAGATCTGGGGTGGTAGGTCTCATCAGCTGAGGATGAAGAAGGAAGAAACATTACACTGAATGATGCAGGAGGAGTGGCCTAGTTTCCTCAGCAAACTTCAAAACTTAGGCAGGCAGAATTCAGATGAGCTGATAAATCCTTTAGGGATGTTTGTGGCTGAAACTATGCCAAATGTGTGTATTTGTGTGTGTGTAAGTCTGAAATAAAGCTAATCGCCCCAGAAACGGACACTTTCCAGTTTTTGTTGAGGGTTTAATATCTTCTACTCAGAGTTCTGAAGCGATGAAGTCTGTGAGGCCTGTGCTCAAACAACAAACTGTTGCTCAAACTTTCAATAATACTTGCCCATAGAAAAGATGACGAAACGTGTTAATATCTTGATATCTTTTAGACAGCATTGAGATTCAATAGAAAGCGAATGGAAACTTTTTACAATATTCATCTCAGAAATCTCAAATATGTCTCCATTACAAAAGCTCTTACGATGTCAGAAAATAAACCAAAGTCTGTGATTTAAAGTCAGAGATTTCAAAAGATTTGTTTTTCAGATACCGTTACTCAAATATTTCACATCAAATGTATATAAAACCAAATTTTCTGAGCTGTATAATCTACATTAGTTATGTACTCTTACTGGACGTTAACAAATGTTGTCTGTTTCTCAGAGAAACAACTGAGACATGAGTTGATACGTAAATGAAACAACCGAGAAGGCCATCAGATCTCCTGAGCTACGAAAGAGGAAGCTATAACAATCAAATGTTGTGTTTTCCTCACAGAAACAGAAAATGTTTACACAGAGGTGATTGGTGGTTTGAATTCCCAGCTTATTTCATTGAAAGCCTTTCGCGCTCTTAACAGCAGATTTGGTGCTAAATGAAATGAGCTAATCTTTATTTAAATTGTTGTTTTAGACAACACCGAGCTACTGAATGTTGGAACGATGGCTCCAAGCGGGTCACACCAGCTCCGTGGGAGGTGAATCCGAAACGGTAGGGGGTGGGAAGCGGGAAAGAAAGGACTGAGGAGGATCGGAAGGAGGCAAAGATTTAGATGTGAGTGGGATGGGAGTTTGGGAGAGTGTGCGTTGTGTAACAGCAGTGAGGCTGTAATGTACCGAGCGCTAACTGCAAGTCTGCAGGCCCGCAGCGCTGAAGAGCTAATGACACGCTCTCCATGCTTTCCTCATTACCACAGCAGCAGAGTTGCAGCGGTAATGAAAGAAGTCAAATCAAGCGGCCTCCACGCATGAAAGTTTGCGTGACTGTGTGTGTTAATGAGTATTCAAAACCATGCGACATGCAAATACTTCCCTTTATGACAGTTAAAGCACATGCTGGGAAAAGTGCTTTTGTTTTTTTAGGAGTGAGACTGTGAAACAGAAGGTTTCACGTTGGATTTGTTCCACAATGCTTTGATTTCTCTCCTGATATCTCCTGATATGGGCAGTTGTGGACTGAAACTGAAACTGAAAGAATTATGCTTCTGTATTTCCTTCCACCTTCTCTCTCTGTGTCTATCTCTCTTTCTTACCCTCTCTCTCTCTATCACTCTCTCTCTTTCTCATTTGTTCCAAATCTGTCCTTTTTGCTGTGTTATCATCTTTGGTTTCAATCCAGTACCATGAATAATGTGGCTGCTGCTTCCTTATCAAGACAATGTACACTCTCCTTCACCTAGGTATGTAATTTTGTTCAAGCTGACTGTTGCATCTTAAAGACTTTAATGCACACATACAGGTCAAGGAGGCTCTATAATACATGGAGAAAGCTATTTATCTTAATGGCAGCTGCTAGGCTGCTACGACCCCCCTGGAAGTATGTGACCTGCATGCTGCCATCTTTGCTCATGGGCACTTCGTTACAGATACAAGTTTCTAGCCAATCACTTGAGCAGTAGCTGCCATGTAATATCCTAAGATGATGATACGACACAAATTCATCGAAAGATTATTTCGTCCCGCACTTATGATGTAATTATGGCATCTACCAGCAGGGGCAAGCTGGTCCATGATAACCTTTGACCTTTGACACAATAATGAAGAAATATCCTAAGACATTTAATCTAATCCAAAGTGAGATCAGTCCACTGATGTGAAGATATTAGCTCTTTATCAGCTCTATAAATGAAAGAAAACTTCAGTCACTAAAAACTTCAGCTTATTAAGGCCCTGATTAATCATCTAGCTCCACCTTTAGCGTACTAGCATGTACTAGCTGGTTCAAAACAAACGTGTGGAATATATAATCAGACATGCAGATGTGGAATGATTCTCAGTAGGCTGATGTGCACAAAGGTCAGATGATGAAGGGATGAAAAGGCAAAACATGAAACGAGATTGCAGGTTCAGTGTGTTTATACATTTGTTATCGTTTAATTTGAGTTATTGTGCGTGAGCTGGTGTTCTGCATACTGTGAATGATTTTAATCAGTTGATCTTATCCTTTAATTTATTCATTTTAAATGCTAAGGACTGAAGAACGGACAAAACCCTTGATTACCAACATCATTAAATCTTTTACACTGCTTTAATCAGGAGCCTTAAACACTTAATATATGTGTGTGTGTGTGTGTGTGTATTGACAGAAGGAAAGTGTGTGTCCATTTTAGGATCTGCACAGAATAGTTTATACACACACACACACACAAACGATTGTACATGTCTATTAATCACATCACATCAAAGAGCATTTTTAAACATACACACACAGACAGACACAGAGAGTCTTGCGAAAGTACTCATGCACATAACCAGCTTTCTCCTTTTTCTCCAATTATAAATACTATACTTGACATTTCGTTCTGTTCTCTAAACACACCATTCAGTTGGTTTGATCCAGGTTGTTTGTATTAACTTTCTCTCTCTCTCTTGTATTGTTACAAAACACACTTCCTAATAATCTAGAAAAGCACTGAGAAAACACTGATATACACACATCATTGTCTTTACCATCATGAGATGAAAACATGAATTCACTGCTAAATACACAGAGCGCTTCTGAAGTAAGCCGTAATCCTGAACTCAGTCCAGGGAGAGCTTTTGTTTGGCCTGCGGTTCGTTCAGTCAGAGCCGCTAAGCCCTGCGTTCTGCTGCGTGTTTAGTTGTGTCTTTTTGTGTGTGTACCAAAGGACCGCTTATCTCTTTGCTGTGTGTCCCAGATTGTATTGTGCATTGTTATACACTGTATATTACGTCTGTAAAGTGTAACTTAGTTTCGATGACCTCAAACACTGCAAGATTGCCACTCTAATCAACTCATGAAATATTGAGTTTCAAAAAGTGTTAAATGACACTCCAAAAAAAATTAGCTTAGATTTATGAATAATCAGGAAGCACTTTTCTTTCCTCTAGTGTCATTTGAAGAATCCTTGATCACTTTAAAGTGATTAACCTGCTCATTTTTTAAATCTTGACACCACTGCAGTGTTGTTATGTGACTTTGTTTTGCTAAGTACAGTGGAACCCTGTTTTAACTCTGCTTTCAGCGTTCTCTCCTAATGAATCATTTTGTGCGTATGAGACATTTAAATTCTGACTTTTGAGTCTCTTTATAAATCCTCTGCTTGCTGTTTTCTGATTGTATTGGTTTGAACTGTTCGTCTCTGCACGAAGTTAATTTAATGAAGGAACAGGATTATCCATTGTTAATGAAATCCTCTCTGGCATTCACGGAATGCACTTGGATCAGCTCAAAAGAAAATTGTATTAGTTCCTAACAACGGTACATGTGTATGCATTGTTACATAAACACATATTTGCTGTTAGGGTTTCCAGTTTCTGCCTTTTCTCCTCCGCTTGGTGCTTCTGTTTTCTCTCATTCTGTGGCTGTATTCTGTAAACGTCCAATTACTTTAGTCTATAGCTTTTTAAAACAAATGTCTTCCTTTTCCAATCCACTTTCTTATCTTTTAAAAGTCTTTCTCTCCTCACCGCCTGAATTCAGATGACAGTCCGTCACACAGGCGCAGGAAGATCTACTGTGGTGCACGTAATTGTATTTTCATTTTTCTATAATTGTATTGAATCATATTTTAGGTCCATAAAATAGCCAAGGCATTGAATTGAGGGATTTAAATGTTCTAACTCAAGCGTCTTACAACTTAAATGACTTTTTCACTCTCTGCTGTGATTTGCGCCTATTTTTTAGTGCTTTCCCTCTTTTAACAGGTGATTTTTCACAGCACGCTGATAATATTGGGCCCATTCCACTGTGTTTTAAAGACCTAATAGCTATAGCTATGCTCAGTTCTCTAGACAAAGACTTATTATGTAAACAAATGGGTTTAGGACTAATCTTATAAACAAATGGGTTGGTAAACAAATGACTTTCCAAACAAACAGCTTGCCAAATAAAACACTTTCCAAACAAACAACTTTTTAAACAATAAACATTCCAAATAAACAGTTTTCTTAACAGTCATTCCAAACAATCAATATTCTATACATTAGACATTCCAAACAAACAGCTTTCTAAACAACAGATGCTCCAAACAAACAGCTTCCCAGACAAATAGCTTATTAAACAAACAGATATATAAATAAAAGTGTCATTCCACTTGTGCCTTTTTTACCTTCTGCCTCAATCATTTGTTGCATTTGGAGTCTGGCACCCCTAATGAAATGATCACACTTACATTCCTGCTTTCATTATATTTGCCATGTGCATGTAAGAGTATTTTTAGTATTAGAGGATGTGGTGAAGTATTATTCTAAATGTAATGATAAAACAGATGGATTATAATTGTTTTGAAGCACTAGGTTTGTGTAGGTGTGAAATCGTATGCGTCTTGTTATATTATTGCTCCTGGGTTGTGAGACAAGTGGATGTACATTTCTCAGCGACAAATGTGTCTCTATTTCTTGCTCTTTCTCTGCAGGTATGGAGACATGGTCCCTAAGACCATAGCAGGGAAGATATTCGGCTCCATCTGTTCTCTTAGTGGGGTGCTGGTCATCGCTCTGCCTGTTCCCGTAATCGTTTCAAACTTCAGCCGTATTTACCATCAGAACCAGAGAGCTGACAAGCGGCGAGCTCAGAAAGTTCAGGTCAGTGAAACCTCACAGCTTCTGTTAATATAAAGTAAATAAAAAGATATGATATGGGTTCCTACAGGTACGATTTTAGTCAGCCAGAAGAGAAATGAATGTGGAGTATATGAGTATAATCAGGTGACTGGAGATCTCAGATACCCTCACAAAAATGTAATGTGGTAATGCCATGGGACAGTTACAGTATTAAATGATGATTAACTAATTATGTTATTTATGCACTATAGTAATTACTCCAAGGTAGCTCAAAGAATACAAACCCAGCTAACAATTTAAGATTGTAAGACTGTTTAGGTTATAAAAGGTTTAGAATTTTGAATGTTCTAGGATGTTCGAAATATTCAGTTTTTTAGACATTGTATCAACCCTATTGCATGTTTATAAGAACATTGTTCAAACTTTTCATACTGTAATGTTTTTATAACATTCCACTAACAATTTAAGAATAACGTTTTTTAAACATGTTAAAATGCATTCTACTAATGTTACTGCAAGAACATTTAAAGAACATTAGCCAATGTTCTATGAATGTTCCCTGATAGCTGGAAAGGTACTAGCATGATACAGAGTTTGCTAGATTGTACTTTATTACAGCAGGGCATTGATGCTACAGCCCTAGTTTTGGAAGAAAAGACATAATCCCTAGTAGAAGATCCTGAATCTAAAGCTTACATTTTTCCCCTCCAAACCGCATTAGCTCTGAGATGGTCTGCTTTTTGAAATGGGGGCCTGTGGTCTTGCCACCAGTGTTTAATAGCTCTGTATGTTTTCCTGCTGATATCTACCCAACCATGTTGCTTCTCTTTCTCCATGCCTGATAAATAAGGTTATTAACCTTGTTTGTTTCCATGTGCGTGAGGGATAAAAGCACCAGTTCACAATCCTGTTCTGTCCTCATACAAAATAACGGCCCAAACAAACAGCTTTAATGTTGAATTAAGCCTTGCTCATCTCTTGGGGAGATGAAGGGATGACCTGTCAATGGTTTAATGGTAGCATGCTGTCAAGAACTGTCTAGAACTGAATGAGTTCCCAGCAGGGTAGCATGCCCTGCATCTGTCCATCTATCACTCCATCGCTACCCCGTCCCCCTCCAAAACATCTCTCTCCCCCTCCCTCCCTCTCTCTCTCTGAAGGTTATTTAGTGTGGATGTAATTATCTGTTAGATCACCACAGGCCTCTCAGCTTTATATTGCTATGCTAATAATATGAACAAATGTTATTGAAGATTATTTTGGTTTGCCGGAAAAACAACAAGCACACTACTGTGACACACTACGGCTTTGTTCCAAAAACCCTCACTGCCTCTTGTGAAGCATTCATCCTTACCATCATGCAACCTCATAAGTGACCGATGGAGCACTCTACATAGGCAGCAACATGTATCACACAAATTGAACTTCGCATAGAAGACTCGCTACTGACTTTGCTTTGTTAGCTGAGTTAGAAATGCTTTTATTGATGCTTTTCTATATTAAATGAAATACAAATTTAGGATATTTATAATGAACATTTCTTCCTCTTTTTTCACCAGCTTTGGCCGCAGTGCATTGTGGGGATTGATGCTGTCATAGAATTTGGACAAAATTCAGTATCTTAGGAGACTGCCTAATTAAGTTGCCTATCTTTTCGAACAGCTTTCGGGGCTGGATTGCCCCTATGATGCCTGAAAGTTCTGCCTCTGTAAGCAGCTTTCTAGGTTTTGGCAAAAAGCAATGTGTGTGTGAGGCGCGGGACGTCAGCTTCTGCACCCAGCGGTGTGTTACATATGCAGTCATGGAGTTAATGTATGCTGATGAGAAATTAATGTATGCTAAGGTTTGGGTGGATTAACAGGGCCACTGTGTCGCCACAGGCAACATTTCCCATGGCTTTAGCATTTTAGTTCATGTTCATTTACAGTTTATCTGGTATGGCAAATTTTTACCCAGAGTTCCTTGTGTTCTCACTGCAGCAGTGCCCGGGTTGCACTTTATCTCAGCTTTCATAAGCCTAACTGAGTTTTGATGTAAATTTTCACAACAGTGCTGTTCTAAACATTTTCTGTCCTTTCTCTGCATGGCCGCAGGGAGATGCAAGCCAAGTTTCAAGTCGAAACTAAAGCTGCCACAATGTGGCCAAACCTCCCATTCTAAAAATATGTTGTGCGTGTGTGTGTGTGTGTATTGGGGGGTGTTTAAACACATCCCTCAGCTGTAACTAATAAAAGACTAATTGAAGTGCATGAACCTGCCTTGAGCCCTTAGTTAACCTTCACCATAGAAACGACTGTGCTTAACGTCCACAGAACATTAGAGAGAGAGAGAATGAGTGAGAGAGGGAAGGATAGCCAGTAGCAATGTTCATTCTAATGGCAGTCTGTCCACAAATAGCTCTTCTATATGAGAGCTATTGGGAGGGGCCTGTTTGTCTGAGCAGTCAGTTTTAGGAGGTGACCTTTCTCCATCTCACCTGTTGAATAGAAACCAGAACTCACAATCCGAAATACTGCACCAAAAGTCTTTTGATCCGCAACCCATGTTTAACTTGCAAAAATGTATGTGAACCCCACTCATATAACACAAACTCTGGACTGTTTTATTATTTTGTCATCAAAAAAGAAAATTAAGAATTTTGCAAATATTTAAATATATATTTTAAATTGAAAGTAGTTCGGCTTTAAAAACCCCAGTGTTTTGCTCTGTCTCTCTGTCTAACTGTTTTGAATGTAAGCATGTATCTTGTTCTAACAGAATAGTATGGTTAAAATCTGTTATTTTTAAATTACTGTTTTTATAAACAGTAACAATCACCTTTACATCCAGATCACCTTTGCATTTGTCATAGCCTATTTCACATAATATTTTAAGCTTGAGAGAAGCTCCATATATAATATGTAGGTCTAATCTGCCACTATAAAAATTAAACTACACCTTTAACAATAGCACAGTTATAATTTACAGTTCATACGCATTGTGAACACATTTGCATCTCAGGGGACCCCATATGGGATTGCAACCTAAGAAGCCAAAGACTCTGAATCTGTATTAATTAACCAAACCATTAGACCATTATTACTAAACCACACCAACTTTAACATGGACACAACTTGAGACAGATTTGAACCCATGAGCACCACAACACGTGTTAACCCATTGGGCCACAACCCCTTAACTTGTTACATCAATGCACAGACACTTGTTAGGTTGTCTGTTTAGGTTATTGTCTGTACTAGACTGATGGCAGCAATGAGATGGAGATGCATTCAGATTCAGGGCTTTGTCTTTTTTCTAGAACACTCTAGGGCTTTCCAGAAGGTTCTGCACTTATAATAATTTCATGACAGCTGGGTTGATGCAGAACTATCACCTAAATGAAACTTTAAAGTAGGGAGGTCTTTAGATCTGATGTGCTGACTTCATACTTCATGGACCGATTGTGTCTCACCTCACGCACATACACTGCAGTGTTTTAGTGACTACAGAAAACCATATACACCGGGCGGTTTATTAATAATGAATGCAAATCAGCCCAGCCAGAGAGCTGAAGAGAACAGACAGTTCCCTAGACATCAGACAATCTTTCATGACCGATCACTCAATGATCTCATTATGCTCAAACTCACACAGTTGAGCCAAAGGTTTGAGTTTTGTTCAAAGTTAGCCCAGGAATTAGAGTTTTGATCAAAGTGGGTCCAGTAATTGGGACTGATTCATTAGTCCTACAGTCAAACCAGTCATGACTCCCGACGACAGAATTGACAGTTGCGCTAGTGCACCAGTGTATGAGAAGCATGTTAATGACTTGATCATTTTTAATTTAGCATAACACACATGCACAGTGCCGACAAGAGCACGGCCC
>JAZGTI010002027.1:0-39091 GCA_036877585.1 Botia kubotai
GTTGTCTGCACTAGCCATGTGAGGTGCACATTCACTTACCTGGTATTGCTGGTAGTTGTACAGGTTGCTGTAGTAGGATGAGTAGCGTGTGGGCTGGTAAAGGTTGTAATAGGAAGGGTCCACCATCAGGTCAGATGTACCCTCAGTGTGCCCTCTGCTGGTCGCTGCAGGGCTTAGAGTAAGCATGGAACGGCTCCCTAGGACACCAGATGAAACCATTAAAATGTGTGTGCCTTGTTTGTTCTCTAAAAAGCCCTACATATTTCTACATATTTGGGTTTAGACTGACTGGATGTACACATTCCTAAATCCAAAAGGCAAAACTGTACCCGCTTACAGTGCTATCAAACAGACACAGTTTATATATGTACAGTACAATTATGTTTACTTGTATTACATGAAAAGCACCATACAGCACAGATCTACAATAAAATTCTCAATAATACACTCTACGACTGTCCACAGCAAGTTTTTTTTTTTAATTTTATCTCTTAAATGACTCAGGATGAGTTATATGGCACATGTTCATTGTCACTTTATCTCTGATGAGAAATCCTAAATACCACCAGTAACTCCTGCTTCATCTGTCAGCAACCAAGAGGCTGCTGGGAACATGCTCAGACCTTAGGCAGCCTTGACCTGTTTGGTATTCAACTCCTTGCTTAGTCCTATCAGAGCGCTGGGAACAGGATGTCTCTCCTGCTCATCAAACAAAGCGGCCCTCCAGGGACAGGCAGCAAAGATGCCTTGATCTGGCAAGAGTTAATCACCATCTATGCTGATAGGCAGAATGTGCAGTGAGGTACGCCTCACTGACAGTATTGTGTTCTGAAGGGGTTGACAGAATGGAGAATCAAGGGATGGGAACAAGATGTCCATAGTGATGGTTCCTTTTGTTTTTTTTGTTATTCACAGAATAATGAATAGTTCAGAAGGGTGACAAAGAGCCAACTTATAATAAATTGTTGAAAATTACTTAAGTTACTTTACTTAAGGTACTTATTAAATTACTTAAAATTTAAGGCAGCAGTAAGTTTACAGTGCATGCTTTACAGTGCATGAGTTTGTTTATTTCACAATAACAAATAATTAAGTCTTTTAGCTTAATCAGGATCTTATGCTTATGTTATCAAACATATTTTGTGTACTTCTCAAACATATTTTGTGAAATATTTTTGTTAAAATAAAGTTTCTTTTTCCAATACGTGTGCAAAAGTTGTAAATTGTATCTAGAAATAAATAAATACATACATACATAAAAACAAAGAATTTCAACATAACACAGGTGACAACTAATCTAACATTTATGAAAACAACCTTGTCCTGAGAACACAGTTCAATCTTACATTGAAAATGTACCTTAAAAATATATAGCCTTGTCTGAATGTATGCCATATGATTGTGTTCCTCGGTTACCAAACATCTGTAACAAATCTATAATAATACTCTAATTTTGTTTGAAAGAATTCACAAAAACGTTTCAAAAGTTCATAATGAAGTGTTTATACCCAACCTAACCACCACTAGTAATAACAGCTATTTATACAGTTGACATTGTTACTCAAAACCTTACAGTTACTAAGATATATAATTGCTTTTGACACCCTGATCTAACTGGTTAATAATGTAATTAATTTAATGGTATTTACTCACCTGAGACAGTGGGGGAGGAGGGAGCACTGTTAGTGTTGGTGGGTGATTGAGCTCTACCGGCAACAGTAAACACATAATCAGCTCCGGGCTCGTTCTTCACCAGTGTGTCAGAACTGGACAGATTAACAGGACTGGAAATGCCCATCTCTTCTTCTTGGGCCTGCTGCCTCCTTAAAGCCACCTAAAACAGCAAATACAGAGTGTAGGCCTACAACTGCCCGCCACAGCCTGGACAGATTTCCCAAGTTCATTGCCTTTTAAAATCGAGGCGTTTGCAAAAAATGTATAATTCTAGAAACAAACGTTTATGCATAATTATAATACATTTTGACAAGGCCAATGGATTTTTGTTGTGTCGTATGATCTATATTATTTTGAAAAATACTGGCTATTAAGGCGCCAAATCGGTGCAGATCGCGTATTGTTTAATATTGTAACTATAACACAACAGTTCTATAAACAATTTACATGAACTCTATTATATTGTGCAGTTGTAGCAATACAATCGGGTTATTTGTAAACTCGATCACGGCTGAAAAACGTGGTTGGTGCTAGTTAGACGTGGCCCATTATAAAATATGGAGCAGATTTATATAAGTTTATGAAACAACCAAATAACAAGTGCGAATTGCGATCGAAGCAATATAAGATACAAAGAAAGTGACTATGAGAAAAACAAAAAAAATAAATCTTCCTGTTAATTAGAGACATATCACCATGCTTTGACTTCCATCGAGGATCGCTACAGTGCACTAATGGTGTACCTGGGCAGCCATGACCCGCTGTCTTTCAGCAATAAGTCTGCATTTCTGACACTGGCAGTCCCTCCAGTTGCAAAAGCGCTTGTGTCCCTTCAGCGGCGACACGAAGCCGTGGTTTCTGCAGCGAGAGCACTTGGGCATACGGGGAACCTTCCTGACCGGCAACGAACCGGTGCTCTGCTCTTCTTCACTCATCCTGACAGATGAAGATCACACTCTGGTCGCCAGGAAAGCTTCTGTTTAGAGCCCGTCACGTCGGGTGATTATAAACCGTTTATGAGGTGAGGGAGAAGGTCTGGGGTTTGATACAAGGTTACTTTAGATAGTTGGCAGGCGCATGTTTGGCGCGGGACATTCCGGGGCGCGTGGGAGCTGATGTTCAGTTTCTTCCCACAGAGAGCAACTTGCTCCTGATGTCTCATGAAAGCGGTTACATTAAATTTTTGTGCATTAAACAGTAGTCTGCAAAACAGATTTAGGCACCACAATTAATTTTAGAAAGAAATAATTTCAGAAATAAATACCTTCAGAAAGAAACATTTATGAAACGTATAATTTACACAAATAAATAACGAAGAAAATAAGCAGGCAAATGTAAATAAAATCACCGTGGCCTAAATATTTATGTAAACCCTTTTAATTGGCAATATGACATTGTTGGCCGCTTAATTTGCATCGTTCCAAAATCAAACCTGAACATCTTTTAATGATCTCATGCCACTGATTGACATAACGGAACTGACGTGTTTAATATTTGTAGATCTGCTAAAGAATCTGATCACCACCAGCTAAAGTGTTTTGCACCAGCTAAAGTGTTAAACTATTTTAACACCGTTTTCTAAACAATTAAGTCACTGTCAAATATGTTTACCTTTACTGTAATTGTAACAGATTGCATCCATATCGGATGACTTCTAGAAGCCATTCTACAAGGCCTATAAGTACTTTTGTTTTATCATATTAAGTAAAATAGATGGCATCCAAAATATAATGTCTATAATATACTCTGCTAACCTAGAAAACCGAAATGATCCTCATTGTAATGATCATTGTATATGTACAATGTACAAAAATATATAAAATGCACACATTTTATGTGAACCGTTATCGTTTTATGTTAACCGTTACCGTCCAAAAGGGGGAGACATTGTACTGTTGACCTCTAGAAACAACTACAAAAAGACGTTTTATTTCACCGAAGAACTTAGCAGAGGCCATGTAGTTTTAGTACTTTATTATTGTCGGTCGAGCTATATGCAGTTCTAATCATCTAATATTACTATTCTGTAAGATGCCACATAATAAGAGACAGAATATATATAATAGCTTCTTACATTGGGGCAAGTCAAACCTACTGCAACCACATGTTGCAAACATACATAATATACAATAAAAGTACAACTATTTGCAATAAACACTTTTAATTGGTAAATATATAACTTCATGTTACAAATCAAACTGAAATTTCCTAAATACTGTGATTTTTAAATAGATTAAATGGCATATATAAAAGTAAGGAGCATATCCAAACTGGAGACATTGTATGTTTATAACAACATGTTAATTTCAACCTTTATAACCCACTGGAGATCTCTGCTAGGATTTTTATAGTGGAGAAAAGATATAAACTTCAAAAGCTAAAAATATTGGGCAGCATATACATGGTTTATATAAAACTTGTTGTCAGGCAACATTGGCCACATGTTGGAATTATAAATTACTCACTCGTTTTAAAAACAGAAAGAAAAAGAACTTTGAACAGGACTGTAAATAAGGTTTATATCTCTTAAAGGAGGAACAACAGATAGATATATTCATATATTATACATTTTAACATTTATATAAGAACAATAATCTGAAATAAGGCAAATGCATACCCACGTTCCAGTTGATGTCTAGCGCTGACATTATGCTGTAACATGCTGGTGACTTCAGGCAAATGAATTACTTTCGAATACATTCAGAGTACATAACTGAGGTCTTGAGGGGACTGACCCTTAGCTAGCATGTCCATTTGTATTATAATCCGAAAGCCAAGGAAAGAGAAGTCACTAAAGGTAAGTTTGAAAAAGTGCTCAGTATAATTGCCTACTATCCATTTACTGAAATTTGAGAAGTCCTTTAGATGTTGATTTGGTTTCTAGCTGATGAAGGCATGGTAGAACCTGAAAAAGTAGCAGCTTGGACACGGCAGGGAAGAAGCTCTCCAATCAAACATGCGCTCTCCTTGTAGGACTGGGTGAAGTCTTTCTTCCAAGTCGAGGAGTACCCTGTAAACAGACAACATGATTAATGGACAATGATTAACAGGAAACCAAGCCAAGTCATTCTAATTCTAATTCTAGACCTTATCCTTTAACAGAAATTACAGTATATTACAAAATAAATTGTGATTGTCAACTGAAAAGGGTAATGGGGTTGATGCCTTTGTAGAAGTTTTTATATAATTTAGTTCTATGCAAAAATATTATGTTTTCCCAACTTTCTAACCCAAAAACGTTTATTAAGTTGAAGTATCAAATAAAAGTGAGGTTACTTACAGGTGACTGAGCTTTGGAGAAGTTCATATGGGCATACAGCAATACTGCTATGTCCTTATGACCAGCTTCCAGAGCAATAGACAGGGCATTGCTTTCATCCTAGAAGCATGAAAACACTCCATTAGCCTTATTTGTTCTCATACTAATATTGTAATATCCACTGTAAGAAATGCATATGTTTTCATATAACATACATAGACTGCATGTTTTTAAACCCAAACAAATTAAACAGTTTAAAAGATTGTGTTAAGCATTTGTTAAAGTATGGTGCACCCACGTAGAACACATGGACACCACATGCTCTGGAGATAATAAAATCCAGAATAAACTTTAGCTGCTTTGATAACTTTGATAACTGCTTTTGATAACTCCAAAACAAAATGTACATAAAGCAACTGACTAATTTAATATTAATTAAATTCTAAACTGTAATTCTAATATTAATTAAGTTTCAAAACTATTGTACTGCCTGACTGGCCACAATCAATAACCCTTGTCTATACTGACTTTGCTCACTCACATTATCACTAAGCGTGGCGTCGCAGCCCGGCTGAGCAAGCAAAAGCTTGACTATCTCAACATGGCCGTGTTCACTAGCGCACATGAGTGCAGTGGAGCCCTCGTCATCCTGGATGTTGACGTCTGCCCCACATGTCAGAAGAGCTTTTACCATGTCCATCCTGCCATGACTAACTGCCAGCATCAGCCCCGTCTGACCAGCCTGAAGACATGATCAATGAGATCAGCAAGACAAAGTAACTGACTATTGTGTGAAAGGCTTAGAGACAGAATGAGTTTGTCTGGTTTTGTAACAACTTACATTACATATAAATGTTTAAAGAATGAGGATGTTTTTTAACCAACTAGGTTTAAGCAACAAAATATTAGGAAATATTAGTCTCTCTCATGTCACAGCAAAGGAAGATTTTGAGTGAATAACAAATTTATTCTGTTCTACATCAAAGGTGTAAAATACGTGGTCAATATGAATTGATGTACGGAAAAGAACCTTGTAAAGATTCTCTCAAAAAAGTGTTCAATGGAAAAATTAAGTTTTGGAATGACATGAGGATAAGTAAATAATCACGGTATATTTTTGGAAGGACTACTTCAAAGTCATCTGTAAGGCCACAGTATATTTTTGGAAGGACTACTCCTTCAAAGTCATCTATAAGGTCACCTGATCTGACCTGGCTGGCTTTTGCATTGACATCTCCTTTGCTGAAGAGCCCTTCAACCACCCTCATGTCCTTTGGGGCCTCCACAGCAGCGAGCGCTGCCAGCATGATGGGCGTATATCCCGCCTTGTTCTGCTGATTGACATTGCATATATCTGTAATGAAACAGTGAGAACCGGGGAATCAAAGAGCTTGCTGAGCCCACCCTTGTAGTAAATGCATTTAAAGGAAGGCCATCTGTTGTTTAAACTTGGTACATGAAGGCTATTCAGTCTTTGAGTCACAGACTGAGGAAGAAGAGCAACACCAAATCAGTGCTATAGGGCCAAAATGGTCAGAGGGTCTGAGAATGGAGGCAGACAATAAAGGCCGTCGCAGGAATGTCATATATTAAGGGAGCACAAAGGCTTTGGAATAATGGGCCTTTATTTTTAGCTGTACAAGCACCTCATCGTGTGGTATTCAGTCAATGGTGCCTTTTGGAGTGCAGAAGCACCATAATTCTGGATGTAGCAGGACGATTATCCATTAGCTTATATAATCTTAAGTATATTGCTGAGAACTATAAATGGTTTAAGACACATCACATACCAGTAAAAATACAACAACATGTAAAGCTTTACTTTGAGTGATGCTTGCACTCAGTGAATTTAAATTCTAGAATATTATGATTGCTAGAGCATTGCTAGATGATTGATTCTTTGTTCTGAGGGGTTGCTTGTTCATTGCTAGGTGCTTGCTAGGGTGGTCCAAAAGTATCCACCCACAAGTCTCTATTATAGTCTGGTCATCAGATCTGGCTCAGATAACCCCTTTAATGTCAGTCTAGGGGATTTTGTCAGTCATCTTGGATAATCTTTATGTTTGTACACAAACAGTGTGGAATACTTGCTGTGGGACACACAGCAAAGTCTATACAGCAAAGAGATTTTTAAAAAAAATCAACAAATATGACCAGCAGGTTTAGCAGTCACCACTAATTATTTTGCAAACAGACGTCTTCAAACAGACATATATAGTCACAATCATTATTTGCAAATAGACTTGTGAGAAAACGTTTTGTTTCTAATGGTTGCAATAAATAAATTCCAGAGTGCTGGCAATATGAAAAGCATTAGACAGTAACGTCAATGATAGATTCCTTCAAGGCTGTTATTTTGATTTGAATCAAGTCACATACTAACCTGCATCCAGTAACTTCTTTACAATGTGGAAGTTAGAATGGGATACGCTGTAATGGAGAGCTGTGTTGCCATTGCCATCGGCCATGTTTACGACATGCTGCAGTAGAGCAGGCGAGATGGATCTGAACGTGTTCAAATAGTCCTCCACCATCTCTGACACTGCCGTCTTCTGACTGGACACACGGAACCACTCGTGCTGCACAGTGTTCACACATGGCTTCTGAAATGAGTTATAATAAACAATTGAGCATTGTTTGAAACAGTATATATTAAAGAGGACTTACAGAAGCAATGTTCTATGAGCTACAGTTCTTATCCTAACATGGAAAGGAAGAATGCCAGATTCATAGGTAATTGCAAAACACACATAATGTGCAGAGTCCAGTTACTGAATGATCATAATCTAAAGTCTTGGCTCCACTCCTCTGTTTGCCTAAGATTTAGGCCAAATACAGCTTTGATGTCTGGCAGAACCTAATTATAACTGTGCCAGTGCACAGCTGGGCATGTTTTTGGACCCTGTGTTCAGGGATCAGCAAAAATAAATGTTGATGAACATTTTTAACACCATGTTAACCACACAGGATCAATATCCTTTGTGTTTCAGCATGATAAAATAGAACATAAAGGAACATCTAGACCCTATTGTAATTTGCTTTGAATCACACATTTGTGTGTCAAGATTCCTGATTAAAGCAAACTGGCCCAAGCATTAGGAAAGGAAATGATTTTACAAAGTACAGGAATTATCAACTTGGTTATTCTGGAGCTCTGAGGAAATTGTATGATATTTCCTTACCATATCTTTACTAGTTAAAGCCTTGGGGTCGTTGAGGTGGGATTTCAAGATGTTGCATGCAGAAAGCATTTTCTCACTCAACTCATATCTGGGAAAACAAAAAAAGCCAAGCGTTTCATTAATTTATGCTGGAATGCTCCTATAGTGTTTTAGGACTGGGATCATGACCAGAGTGCAGGATTATATAAACTAATATTATTTTAAAGATATGCCCTTCTTTAGCTTTTATTGTTATTTCCGAACTCGCCACTTGCTTAAAAATATTCACGCAATATATTCCATTGCAGACATAACATTTAAAGTACTGTAAAGAGATATGTAAGAGAAAATGAAAATTCTGTCATTTACACACCCTCCGATTGTTTCAAGTTTAAAATTTTTTATAAATTGTATAGTTTATACTGTTTAAATTTCTTTGTTTTGCTGAACACAAAGGAAGATATTTTGAAGAATGCTTTATCTTAAGTAGATTTGTGGCACCATTGCCATTGTATCTTTTTTATTACTAATATGGAAGTCAAAGGTGCCCAAAACTTTCTTTTAAAATATCTTCTTTTGTGCTCAGTTGTTTGGAACAACTTGAGGGTGAGTAAATAATGACAGAATTTTTATTTTTTGGTAAACTATCCCTTTAAATTCGGTTACTGAACTACTAATCTGAAGAGCAGATCATTGAGCTGCTTGACGTTGTGTTTGAAAACACTGGGATACAAATGAATAATCATTCGCTCATGAGTGATAAGTATTTCTTTTTAAATATTTTAGAAATTTATATAAAAATTATATTTTAGAAATGTGCCAAGCATCTGCATACCAAACTACCTCTTTCAGTAATCCTTTCTCACATCACACAGCTTGTTCTATTTAGTCATGAGCTGCCAAACACTCCAAATGATTCAAATACACAGATAAATCCAGCAGAAAACTGTCATTGTCAAATGAAACTGGTTATTCATTCCTTTATGCTTTTTGCTTTCAAATAACAATGCATAAATAAGATACTATGAGCAATGTTATAACTCAAATATCCCAGCAGAATAAGACAGTAGCTTATTTTTAACTCCGCCACACACCAAACACAATAACTCAAAATCACATTATTAAGGAAAGTTATCAAGAGAAGACTACTGTAACTCAAAAGCAACAAACAGCAACAACACAAGTGTAAAATAATGCTGTAAACGGTAAACAATGAGGCTGTGTCAGTTCTGTAAGGTTATAGAGCATTAAACATTACAGACCTTTTCATGTTTTCTTGTTTTTTTACTCGATGTCAAAAAGTTTACCAAACTCTGCTTTGCATAACTGACACAACACACAAGACAAGATTATAATAATAGACAAGTCTATAATCACTTATTGAATCTGGACTACTTGCCTTTGTCTGTTTTCTTGCCCCAAATCTTCCATATCTCGATCTTCATCCACTGCCTTTTTATTTTTGAATTCCTCTTTTCTCCTATCTCTCATGTTCACCATCTTGTCTTTCTTCTCCCCTTCGTCTTCCGACCCAGAGGAGCTGCTTTCCTCTGAGCTGGAGTCATCGCTTGATGTCGTCTCATACCTTGAGATAGACAAGAGCTTGAAGTTGTAGCTACTTTAACATCACAATCATCAGCTGAGAAAACTTCATAAAGACATCCATAATAAAGGTGTTATGACATTATGGCTTGTGAAGGGGACCTACCCTCCATTCACACCAACAAACTGCAAGTTCTTTTTTGTTCCAATAGGTCCCTGATGACCATCCTTTTTCATGATAGACTTCAGGGTGTTTTGACTGCCTGGTAGAAAAGAAATAGCTACACATTAACAATTATATGCAGTAGAGTTCAAAAGATTTCTAAAATGCTTCCATTATGCATTTCTTTACAAATCTATTATCAGTATAACAATTTAAGGAAAGAAACGTCACAGTGTCTCCCTTTATAAGTTAGCAAGGACTCCACAAATTTGGGCAAAATCTGAAAATCACCAATGTTATTCCACCATGATTTGAAGAAAGTTCCAAATGAAAGCAAGGAATTCTTTTTCACTTTGGAGTTAACATGGTCAATGTCACACATTTTCCTTTATTTAATTACTAATGTAGAAACTGAACCGTAAAAATGTTATGTCCAAACATGGTTTTAGACATTGTAAAAATCTATTGTCAAAATTGTTTTAGACATTGTAAAAATATTTAAACCTGATTCTACATTTAAATTAACTTAAACCCTGTTAAATATGAAAATTTGCAGTATCCTATTTACAAAGAAAAAGATTGTATGCATTCAAATACACACATTGTTAATGTATAAAAGCAAAAATATTTAGGTTAGATCACTGTTTAAAAACAGGAGTATGTCTGTGAGCAATTCTTTGCTTTTCCTCCAAGTGATGACAGCAAACACACACCCAAAACTGAGAGCAAAACAGAGCTGACATCATGATTCATTATGAAATACAGAGTTATTGCTGTAGTGGGAAATGAACAAGTTGCAACCACGTTAGCCTGTAACTTCTAATCAAGACCATAAGCTGGAGCTTGATGCATGAATTCAAATCTGATACATGTAGAACGTACAACCATTGTTCTTGTTGTTTTAACAGATGAAACACTGAGAACCTCCAGTTCTTAAAAGAAATCTTAGAGAATATCAAACAAGTCTTTATATGTGAAGCAAAAGGAACCCATCCTACAGCCTTAAGCTATGCCAAACATGTTAAGTACAGGCTTTGCTCTGCCAAATACCAAAGACGACTGACGCCCCTCTCCACAGAGACTGAAAAAGAACAGTTCTGAGAACTGCCAGAACATGCCTTTCAGATAGACACACTCGCTCTGATGTTCTTTATCTTTAACAGTGTATGTGGTATATGATAGTTATTATCCATGTTTTCCTAATTTTGACAGGTGAGAGCAGCTGAATGCCTGAAACTACAGTATGTGCCCTAAAGCCAGTAATCTGTTACATGTTCTCCTGAGACAGTCACACAATGGCTGTTCCATGGAAAAAAGAAATCAACGTGAAACAGTGACTTCTAATGTAATTGTTAAATACAATCATACCTAAAATTTCAAAACAACATTGAGTAACAACATGTAATCTTCTTAAGGGTCTTTTGAGGATTAAACTTACCAGGTAGTTGACAGGAAATATGTTTGGAAAACTGACACGTAGTGTAGTGTGACACGCTATACTCTAAATAAAACTATTATACAAAGCACTTCAATCATTTTTTTAAAGACTGATCCATGTAGCTTTGATTGAGAATATTGAGAGACTACATGCAATATATGTTCATTATTTGATGACAGAACTGAGCATACCATGTAGTGCTGTGGACATCTGCTGGTCCAAGCGGCTCTTCTGTGCAGCAGTACTCTGTGTATCTTCTGTACACACACTTTGTATTCGTGTGATCTCTGTCTTTGCACTATTCAACTGGGAACTGATCTCACTGACCTTCTGTGTTTCTGGAAGGGCAGGAAACAAAACATAGCATAAAGAAAACACAAATTAGCTTCTGTACAGCAAGCACTTTTTTTAAATAAATAGAATTTTAACATGCATTACTTTTGATATATACGTTGATGCTCTATAATTGTACTAGCCATGTTAACAAATTTATACCAAATTACTTGGACCTAAAGATTTTTATGATGAAACCCAAAAGTTACATTATAACACAAAAGTAAATCTTTCACATAAAATTGCAATCTCATTTTGGATTCGCTTCTATCTGCTTAGATTCTACATGTTGAGTGTCAGAATTACTGGCTCTAACATAAGAACCATAAGAATCAGTAATTGTTTTTCTTGGTACAATGAATTTATGATTCTGCTAAAACAAGTTAATATGTTTGTTTTGTAGGTAAACACAAGAGATTGTGTCTGCATTTTATCTTTTCTGGTAGACACACAGTGTTAGATTATGTGTGCAATGGATAGGTATGAATCTGATCCCTGTTCAACGTTTTTCATATCAGATGACCATTTCATGGTAAAGGCTAAAAGCAGTTAATAAAAAATCTAAGAAGAATTTACATACAATATGCAAAATAGCTGTGCAGCTTAATTCAGAGTCAAATAACTTTGCAGGAAAGATGGAAATACTAAAGTCTTGGCAGCAGGTTTGAGTGACCATTTGTTACAATCTCCTGATGTTCATTTAAACTCTCTCATTTTTAATGCACTCTCAGCATAGGATATTTCAAAAAACAAGAACTAGGGAAACAGGGAATATAAAACTAGAATATTTGAGATAAAAAAATACATACATAATGCTCAATGTAAACAATACAGAACTTATGCTTTCAATTGACATCACAGGTTTTCGTACTTAGATTTGACAAATGTTAAACAAACTCCAGCACTTGACAATGGATAAATGGATATTTTGGATGTCTTAATTATCATTAATAGAAATATAAACCATCAAATGCTTGCTTACAAACACAAAGATACTCTGGATAAATTCTGTGAGGCTGATCTTATAGCAAGTCTTTACACAAAACTTCAGTCTATTATGTAACACTGAGGACTTATGAATCAGCATCAGCAAAGACAACAACAACTGGTCATTTAGCGCAAGCTGCTGCCTTCCAAAAAAGATGAGCTCACTGTTGGAGTATATCCAAAGCCTCAATGCATTTTTCAGGGTCAGAGAAAACGTTACCCTGTCTGATCATGTCAGGCATCATTACAGACACAAATGCACTGTGTAGCCCTTGTCCGGTCCCTATTCTTCACCATGCTCAGCAGGAACAGAATTCTTGAGTATAAATATAGCAACCCAGAGCATTGCAGTTCTCTAGGGCAAATATTTGTTTCAATCGTTCCTGATATTTTCCTCTTGTGATATTACATTTAAATCTGCTTAAATGAGGCCAGAGTTCATTGTAACGCAAAAACAAAAAGTACTGTTTGCTAAAACATAGCATCAGAGCTTTTTAAAACAACTAACCTTTCATGGCATTCCCAGAGTCTTCCTGCTGCCACAGAAGATCCATGTTGCGGAGCTCTTCAACACTTCCATACTTCATAACAGAATTGATGGATGACAGTGTAGTAACCAGCTCACTATTTATAGAACTAAACTGGGACTGTTGAGGTGGTCCAAATGCATCTGCCAGCTCGCTGTAGTTTTGAGCAAGCAACGTCTGCTGTTCCTGTAAGAGCTTTTGCACTCTCTCTATGTAGTGATCAAGTCCAACATCTGGGCAAGCCTGTGACTGGATGGACTCTCTTGATGACTTTGATTCCACAGAAACACTCTTTACCTGGGATTGAGTAGGAGTCTGAGAGGGGCCACAGGCTATGTTTCTTGTCTTCAGACCAACTAAGAAGTTTTCTTGTATGCTTGTGTGACCAATCCCAGTCTCTGTGGTTTTACAAGATAACGTCCTGTCAAACATACCCTCTTCTGATGCTGTAGTACCTACTGAAATAGAGCGTGTTTTTAATGCAGTCAGAACATCTTTTACAAGACCATCCCCAATGGCGATTGTACGAGTCTCTACTGGCACTGTGCTTATTTGTTTGTCTTGTGAGAATGATTGTGTGATGGTGCAAGAATCAGTGAGGACTATCTTTTCTGTATTGGTTAACTTGTTTATTTTTTCAATTTCTGTGTTTGTGTACTGAGATACACACATAGGTAAGACCATGATTCCAAAGTCTTTTTTGTGAACTTTATCGGTTGCTGTACTCTGGGTTACCACCTCCATGATGGGCCTGACCATTACATCCACTGAACAATCTCCACATCCAATAGATCTAAACTCCCTAACTTGTTCAGCCTCTGTTTTGCAAAGTCCTAAACCTTCAGCAGTTAACTCAGTGTTTATGCCCATTTCACATACGCTTAAGTTCACTCCCACGTTCTGGTTGCACAACACAACCTGCCTGCCAACACATTGATCCTTAACTTCAGCACGTTCTTGTACAACCCACCTCTCCATTGGCAACTCTGGACCCACAGAAACATGCCTTGCATCTGGTCTGCAAGTAATGCCTACTGCATTCACTTGTGGCACATGATTTGTGCTTGCGTCAATAAACTCTACGTGGTTGCCCACACCTTGGCTCTGTGTGGACACTCTAGCTTCCACTGAAGTGCTGTACATCTCTGGTCTCACCATCAAACCTTTATCTGCCTTTTTTCTTGATCCAGCTACTTGAAGCTGAAGCTTTAGTTTTCCCATCTCCATTTGGTGGGTGGTCTCCTTAAGCTGAACCTCCAGCCTGTAGATCTTTTCTTTGAGGGCTTCAATGGTCTGGTGCTGCATTTCAATCTCAGCTTCTACTTCACTGCTTATGCCTAGCATGGCTTCATTCACCCCAACTCCTGTGCTCCTTACCTCCTGCTCAGTTCCCACAGCCACATCTCTACTTCGCTCAGGTGACCTACGATAGACAACCATGTCATTCATGTTCTCATCAGCGCCTACACCAATGGACTTGCTCTCACTACTCCACTGTTGGGCAGGATGATTTGTTTGTCGCTCTGTTTGGTGTAAGCTGTGCTTCAAATCTTCAGTATTATCTTGGATTTTCCTCTCTAAAGCCTCCACTTCAGCTGTTAACTGTCTGAATTCTTGTAGCCTTTGAGAGCTTTGCTCTGTGTTCCCCATCTCATCAATGTGGAGCTCTGAGCCTGTCTGAGGCTGGGTCAGTGGTTCATACTGTTCAGCACTGCCAACACTGTAGGAGCGCTTCCTGAAACCTTCACCCAAACCCTGCCCAGCAAGCTTTGAGTTCTTCATCTTGGACACCAATTGCCTTTTCTCTTCTTGCAAGACCGAAATCTTCACTTGAAGTATTGGGATGCTCTTTACCTGCTCCTCAAGTTCTTTAAGTCGCTTTAGGGCCACTAGCATCTGTTCTCGTATGTGCTGGAGGTGCAGGGGACTGACATTGGTTACTGGTGTGGTCATGCCAGAGCTGAGGGGGCTATGGCGGATTGAACTTCCCATAGAGGATGTTAAGTAAAGGCTGTACTCGCCATTGCTTAGATGTCCATTATGTTGCAGAGAATGAGAGTTGGGTGAAAACTGACTTGGCCCATATGAGCCACTGTAAGAAGAAAGAGAGCTGGAAGAGCCCATTCCTCCAAAGCTGGCCAGACGCCTGCGGGGTGGCTCACTGACTGGTGGCTGCATCAGAAGCCTTTCCTGCTCCAAACGTCTTCGAGTCTCCATCAGTGTTTCCTCCACCTGGGGGTTATGACGAAGGAGACGGGGAGATGGTGGAGGCAGTAGCTGCTTGGTCCCAGGGCCATTCATAAAGGCTTGTGAAACTTCATGGACTCCAGCAGTATGATCAGGAGGGGCTACCTGATTCTGAGGTGTAAAATAAACCAGTGACTGTTTGATCTCATCGCTGTTGGAAGAAGACAAGGAGTCGGTTGACGTCCACTCAGTATGGCCACTGCAACTCCTCTGTGGTGGTGGTACAGACCTGACCACTTTTGGCTTCCTTTGGATGTTCAGCTTTTTAATGGTGTTGCCCCTCTCAATGTCATCCACATATTTAAGAAAGTCCAAGTCTAGCTGATAACCATATGGGGTTTCCAGACAGTAAGGGTCCTTCTCATCATCATCTTTCTCTGTTGAAATGAAAAGATGAAAAAGATTAGTTGTTAGTTGTTTCTAAATCACAGGATACACTTTCATAATATAATTTACTTTTTTTTTTACTTTACAAAACATTGCTACGTGTGTGTTAGCACAATAGGCACATCTAAGTTAACCCCAAAGGTGTGATTATCACATTGAAAAAACATTACAGTGAATCATACGAGTGTAAGAGGCAATCATTCCATCACACCTGATATTATACATACCTAAGATTTTTCAGAGAACAGCCAAACCATTAACTACGTAGAGTTTAACCATTCATCTATCCGATGTAAAGATGTTTTCTACGTAATTTCATGGTAAAACAAGCCCCATGTGTTTGCTGGGTATTTACGAGGGGAGGTGGGGGTGGGTTTAAAGGGAAACATAGAGAACAAATATTTCCTTTAACCCAAAAATCTACTTGGTCTACTTGGGTAAAACTAGAAGCCAAGAAATATTCATCAACAGATCTTAAATCACAGACCAAATTCTGTACCAGAGAATTCCTGGTGTCAGTTATACAGATTAACTCTCTTGAAGGCAAGACACGTTCAATATGTAAATATATAAAATATGTAAATACCATTAAAGTTTACTAGACCATGTAATACTCAAAATTTGTCTCCCATATCCTTTAAATAGATTTGAAAAAGAAGATTACAGAGAGTTAAGCAACCTAATCTCTTTTTGTTCAAGGGTCACTTACCCCAATCAAACAGCAGTGTTCATACAGCAATGCATGCTCCCGGGCCGTAATACAGTTTTATAACTAGAACAAGCTGCAGGCAGCCTGTGCTCGCTCACTGAGCGCTTTCTTAACCTTCACTCCATAAGGGGAAAAAAATTCCACTATTGGTGTAAACTTAGCCCAGCCTGTGATAGGCTAGCTGTCTCAACCAATCACGCAGCGCTTACAGTGTTTCTTCTGTCTTTCTTCTCTCAAAGCGAGAGAATCTTTTCTTTATCAGTAAAAATAAATGTAACCCACTCATATACTCAGATAGTTAACACAGTAGCTAGCTGGATAAATGTTTTTTTAAATACTCAAACTAAACTAAAGGGCTTTATTCCACATTAACAAATCAAAAATAGCAGTGACAAAACCTCTTTTACTGTATTTGCGTGGCAACAATCACTAGCTTGTTAAGCATGCCAGCTCGCTGTGCTGACCATAGAAAGAGCTCAACAGCAATGTCACAGAGAGCGAGACTGGCTTGTCTGGTACGAGGAATAGACACTCAGGCAGCTGAGTGCTGACCTCACTGTATGTAACATGGGAAGGGGGTTGTAAACCTGTAACACTGAATGGGTGAGTAGGAAGTGAGGGAAACAAATGAAAGCAGTGTAAAAACAGCTCCAAGAATAATCCACCCACATTCTCGTTTAGGAGTCTACAATTACACAGGACACTACCCACCGTCAGACACAAAAAAAGCCTTAAGAATGTTCAGATCAAAATAGTTTATGCTACGGGCAATTGGCTGAAGCAAACTGACTCTCTATTCATCACTGCTTGCCTTTGAACTGCACTGGCTAGACTGGTTTAAAGTTCAACCACCAGCTGCCAGAAGGTAAAAAAGACCAATTTAAGAGAAATTTAAATATGTTTATATATTTGTGTGTATATTAAACTAGTTCAATTTAAAATGTCAAAATCTTCTCCTATCTATGTATCTAGTGTAGGCTAAGGTTTCCAAACCCTAGGTTGGTTTAGACTGCAAAAATGTCTGAAACTGAACTGTGATGTGACATGGACTTTTTGTAAAGTCTGACTGGCTAAAACTAAAATTAAGGGCTATGACGAATCAGAGAGCAGAAAAAGAGGAGACACTCATGTTGGAAGCAGGTGGACTAACAAAAACAACACATGATCATTTGGCATGCCTGTTGTCAAAGTTATTTGTGGACAGAAGGAGCTGAATGAACTGCATGTAAATAGTATGTGTGAAAGGTGTTATTAATAAAAACTGACAGGAAGCTGTTAAATCGCTAAATTACATTTTACAAATGGTAATATAAAGGAAAGACATATGAAAGTATAAAATATACAAACAATGTTTTTTAGCCTACACATAGGGTGGAGGGTTATGCCTCTGCAATTACTCATTGTCTTAACATGTTAAAAAAACACAAGGAAGCTAAAAAATGTCTGACTATGTAGTAAGGAATGTGTTTGGGCTTATGATAGAAAATCTTTTTTACAACATCAGAGATAAATTTAGTGCTAACTTTGAAGGTTTGCATTATTTTATACAACTTGACTTGTATTTTTCCAATGGGCAGGATGATGCGAGTTTTCTCAGAAAAAGACATCAATATTTGACCAAATGTAGCATTAGTGTCATGTAAACAGCTGAAAATAGATGTCTGCAGACAGTCCTACTCTTAAGGCATTCCACTCTTTTCTGCTTTTTTGAACTGGCCATACTGAAATAAGGGGACAAAAAGGAATTACAATCACTAGGTGCAACCCAAAATGCATACTTATGCACTTATACTTATTTTACATAATATAATATGAGTAGTATTTTCACACTGAGCAATGCAATGAGATGCACTATATGTAGGGATGCATTTTTAACAGATAAAATGAAGGGTGGAACGCTGGGTGGAAAACTTTACCCCAACAATCACAGTTTTTTCATACACTGAGGCAGGAGTGGGACCAAATGTGTTAAACAAAATAGTGCCAACACATCATTTGTATTTGATTCATTATTTCTAACTGTAATCTGACAATACTGAATGCTTCAATGCATTCAGAAAATGTTGTCCCCAATAAAACAAAACTAGGAACAACAGTACCATTTTCATACACAAGATGGCTAAAATTCATACACTAGAAGGCTAGAAGTGCATAGTATACAACCTAGTGTAGTTCAGGTCTAAGAGGCTAAAAGGTCACAGCTTATCTACTGGGTTTAATAAAAACTGGCTGAAGGCATGTCAGCAAGTAGCTGACAAAAATCTGCATGCTCAGCATTACTCCAGTGCCACCACACAAAATGAGCAGTTTTTAAACACAGAAGACCCACAACGCAAAGTGGAACTACCAAATATTGGATAACAGTATTGTAAAAACCCTTCTAAGTTCTGCCTTTTTACATTTGTGGTCTATTCAAATACAACAATCCTGATAGTTTTTGCTGCACATTACAAACCCAGTGGACAACTGCTTTCATTTCCACTTAATACAATAGAGTTTGTGAGTCACCTTGGACAGGAGACTGTGCTAAATGTTAGCAATGTAAATATATACACTCTTCTCTTGAATGTGCGTGCTTGATGCTAAATTAAACTTTGTTTGTTTTGTTACCGCAAAGCCTATATGGAAATCCAAGAGCTAGCATATCAAATGCATGAACATGGTTCTCCAGACACTTATGTTATTTTACACAGTATATATGCAGCAATGAAATTCGAACGGTAGAAATTTAGCATAAAGAGTTAGAGTAAACATTTTGATAAAAATCATATGGACTTGACCACAAAGGTATCCAAATAAATAGCTTCTCTAAATGTTATAGTTTCTCATCATATGCTAGTCATTTCTCAGATCTAATCAGCCACATTTAACCTCTATTATCCAATTATCCACAGACATAAAATGTTAGCATGAACATTAGCTTTTATTTTGACTTCATCTGAAAGGAGCATGTCTTTTAGAAAGCATTTCAGACTGCAAAAACTAAAACACACATCAAGGCCCTGCTTTTTACTGCCAAAATCTCTAACAATGCTGGCAATACTTCATAATACAGCATTATTTATTGATTCTGTAGAACAGTACAGGAACGTGATGTTGACTGCATAGCATATTTTTCCACAAAATACCTGTTGTACAAAACCCAAATGGAAGTATGATTCATGACATAAGTTAACTACAGGACAGAAGCGTACAAATACAAACGCAAATTCCTTTAACATGCTTAGACATTCCCATCAGTACCAAAGTAGCATTCTTTTCCACTGACATGAATATTAGTAATTCAATAAGTACAACTAAGGTGCATTCTGTCACTGCACCTCCTAAAATTCAGCCACCTCTAAATCCCTTAAGGAATGAATATAATGCTGTTTTGTCACTTACTGGGACAGGAGCTGGACAAACAGTACTGCAGCAGGCTAGCACTACTGGTCTAAACATATCAGAGTCTTCTCTCAAACACACACACATAGTGAAGAGAAAACAGAGGCCCTTTCTCTCACTTTGGCCTGGTATTTCCTGACCCGGCCCATGGAAAGCACGTCAGCTTTCCAGTTTAATTATCCCGAAAATCCACGTCATCTCAAGACCACACTAACAAACACACAGGCCCATTAAACAAGCACAACAACAATGCTGGAACAGACACAGAAGGCTCTCTAAGAATAGTCCTGCACTAAATGGACTGGCCAAAAGCAAGAGAAACAGTTCCAGTATTAAGCATTCGTGTTAAAACTTGCAGTACATCCAAGAACAAGACTACTCAGGGCAGTATTAACAGTACCTGAACATAAAATACATTAAGAAACACTTGAAAATTATAGAGGGAATATTTTATACATTGTATATTTAAAATCATTACATGAAATGCAACTAATAAACTAAATTATTATTAAACTTTATAAACTTTTATCTGAGGTACAACAATAAGATATTTAACTGCTTCTTGCTGCTGCTGCTGCTTCTGCTGCTAAAAAGACAGTTTTGCTGGTCTTAGCTGGTTTAAGATGGTCTCTCCTTGCCTGGCCAAGCTGATCTAGATATTTTTTCAGCCTGGCTAAACTGGTGCTCAGCTGGTCACCCAGTCTGACCAACAGGAAAGTCTATTAAACCTTCTTCAACCAGTATACAGTACAACAAAACAGATTACAAAATTTGAAGAACACAAAATTTGAGCTGAGACGGAGTTTGATGTACTTTAATAGAATAGAAGCTAAATCACAGAATATAACAGCAAGAATACTCTCTCGCAGGATAAAAAAAAACACTTAAAATTGTAATATTGTACAACAATCCGTTTTCATTTTTGCCAGGTTTGTATACCCTGGGTCAGGCAGAAAGCTTTGTTTTTAAAGGTTAATGAGCTACCAGGATGTTTTGATAGAGACATCCATTGTAGCTCAACTGTAAACAAGCACCCATAATGCCAATGTCCAACAGTTGAGTGCATCCATTAGCCCTGCAATCCTGACATGCTAATCAGCCAGAACTTCATAAAGGCACAGCTTGGCAGTCTTGTTTCAACACCAAGCACTCTGGCCTTAGCATGCTGTTGAGCCACCACATGAAAAGAGTCCAAGACAACACAGAATCTCCTTTAGACTGTTACTGACCTGAATTTTTTTGTGTAAACAAACAGAACAGATACACTATCGTGAAGAAAGTGAAAATAGTGATATTATTGATGTGTTGGCTTCTTAAGCTGATCTGACAACAAAAACATGGTTCATGGTCCATTGCATTACTCAGTACCAGTAAATATAATTATATAATACTTCCGATTTATTATTTTTACTCACATTCTCTTTCACTGTCAGGATGAGGGAGTAATGGAATGTGTTGAATGTGCTGTGTTTTTGTTTTTAGAGTCTCGCAGGGCATATTTTACTCAGAAAAATTAGTTTAAAAAAATCACTTTCACCAGTTTAAGATCAGCAAAATTGTGCAGAAATCAGGCTGGTATTCTCACACTGCTCAACAATCAGAAATGCTTTTAAAAATACTTTCTACTCCTCCTCCTGAACATAGATGGGAAACTGACAGAAAATACATGTCTTTACATTGCACGGTTCATACAGCTCATAAGCCCTAACCAGACTGTGTCCTAACCAACACAACAAAGTAACAAGCAACACAATATGCATGCTAAAAGCTCATGTGTTAATATTAATATGACTTTCTATCATAACCAGTCATGACAACAATACCACATTTTGTGGGGTTGCTTTGTTTATTGTATTTTGTCAGGTTATGTTGGGTAGCCCTGCCCACACCTGCTTCTTGTGTATTAAACATAAAATATAGATGAGGAGAACGGCTTGTGGATGCTGGAATCTATTATATGACTAATACCACAAGTTTTAGAAGGCACATTCTATACATTTTATCAGTACACGTTTTATCTTGGGCGTTGCAAGCACCAAGCCAACCCAAGCACCAGCTGAGCTTCAGGAACATTGTTCTAGCGCAGGAACAATTTTCTGTTGTCTAACTGAACAATTTAAGGCTTTAACACTGGTGATTCATTGGAGAACAGAACAGACAGTCATGCATAATTAAATGGGAGGGGTGTTACCTGAGGCGTTGCCATTAATGTGCAGGGTTTGGGCCATGACTGCAGCCGCTCGCTCAAAATCCCACAGACAGTCTGAATGCACTCATGCAAATGTCATACATCAAATCAGCCTGCCATGCAACCTGCAAACTGGAAAAAAAAAATACATAAATGAAACAGAATACAAGATGTTAGACACCACACAGCATGCATGATTCACAAACACTTATAAAAGGAAGACAGCGCATGATGCAGCATTTGCAAACAAAAATCTACATATTTACAAATAACTAATAGCTGAAGACTGTGAAATATGTACAGTATAAAACAAATTATATTAATAAAACAAGTGACAAACCTTAGTATTGCAATGTTGTGCTTGCATGCGTGACTCTGTGGGTAGTTTAACCAAAACATGAGCGTTCATTGAGGTCATTTAATATTTAACAACAAATGGAACTCTAACCTCGGTAGGCATACAGAAACAACCTTGTGACAATTTCTACAGTAGTTGAAACATTTCCATTTAAGCTCAAAAGCAATGTGAACTTGCATGTATAAAAAACCTTAGTGAAAGTTTGATCTACAGCTCAACACAGTAGACCGTCTCACCTTGTAAGTGCTCTGGAATGAAACAATCTATCATTCCAAATTAGCACAGAGACTGGAAACAATTAAACATGGAACAACTTTTAAAACCAATAAGGCCAAATAAAGATGTGAAATGTGGGCCAACTAGCTCTGTAACCATATCAAACTATATGCTCACTGAATTGAAAACAAGGAGTGCATGATTTGTTTTTGGATTGGAACATTTTTACATGATGAATTCAGCATTTACCCGACCTTCAACCTAAAACCCATAGTTAAAGGTGCTATACTGTAAATGATTTCAGTCATTTTGCAAACTTCTGCCATTCTGTTAACTTTCAACTACACATAGACAAGACCACAAACCTGAACATGCAAAATAAATTAATGTTAACAGAAATATACAACATACATGCATGTATACAGCAGATACACTGATGGGCCTCATAAATCCCTGATGATGGAATAGTCCTGCTATTCCAGAAGCAGTGGGAGGTCTATCATGTTCTCTAAAGCTCACAGGCTTGGGTAAATAACAATGATTATTAATAAATAACAATGATTGGACCAGTCTTGAGTATTACAAAACACAGGACATATTATGGGATTTTCTCGAACTCACAAAAAATAACACAAAAAGCAGACTTCAACAACAACATGCCTTACTTTTTGCAGACACATATAGCATTGCCAAAGTTCATCGCAAAACCACAGATGATACTAAAAAAATGTGCAATGTTCTTTTAAAGAGCACTGTATGAAAATTATAGCTATAAAATGTGTTCTTAGTTTTTATTTAAATTGCCAACATTTCCAACACCCATAAGAACATCAGAGCTCAACAACAAATCACTTCAGTCTAAAAACAATTAAATAAATTATATACTGTTTTCTGTACAAAGATAACCAGCTAATCACAACAAAGTTAATTGGAGGAAAATATGTACATCTTGGGAAAGTCAACTCTAAGCATATAATAATCTTTCTAAGTGAAGAGATTAACCAAAAAAATGCAAAAAATAAATAGATAGACATATTCCTGGTCTTATGCCGTAAAGGTGCAGGTATGTAAATGTGATGTAACACTGAAAGTACCTACCTTGCTCAGTCATTCTTGAATTTCTTCAACATGTATGTAGTCATACAGAACACAGTGACTGTGGACTTGCAGTCTCCCATAAGTTTAAACATGAAGTGTGTATTACAGCTAAGATTAGCTAACTTGCTCAGATGTCAGCAGAACAACTCAGGTCCTATAAGAAGAAACGATGCATCCGTGCTGAACAGATCAGTGACCACTTCAAGGGTCAGCACTGTTAACCCAAGACCCCCAGTGAAAAAGAGAAGAAGAGGACTAAAGAAACACTCAGATGAAGTGAAGTCCTCTACTGGCACAATGGCACCAACAAGGTTGCTTGTTAATAGCAAACAGGGTCAGCCCAGTGCAGGCTGACATGTAACAGCAGGTAGATCATTCTTACTGATAAAACGATAAAGATACTGACAGGTGTGTTTCCTAATTCATAATCAAGGTTACTCCCTGTTCTCAACCCTGTGTTGGGAATGTCTGCACATGAATCTGATATGAATCTTGAATGAAAACAAATAATACAGAGAGAAGATGAAATTATCCCTCTGAATTGTTACATGTGGTATGGCCACTGCATCTACCAGTTTATCTAGTCTATTGCTACAGAAAAAATGTATGTGCTCTTGTAAATTTACAACAGGCATGTCAGTTGGGTCTAACCACCAACTACTGTAGGTGAAAGACTAGAGTGAAATCCCCTGAAAAGCAAATCACTAATAGATTAGTAAATCTGTGATCTAAGAGAAACATATTCTCAAATATATAAAATGTACTTAAATTCTGTCACAGCCAAGAAAAATGACAAGAAAAATCATGTTTTCCTCTCTCACATGGGTGATGGCAGGAAGTATGACGAGGCAGTGACCTGATACAACACTATAGCCATAAGCAGCATATAACCAAGGACTGCAGGTCCACACAAAGCACTGCACATACACAGAAGAGAGGGCTGTGCATATGGTATTTAATTTGACAAAACTTGCGCACATAAAAACCATGCATGCGAGCGTGAGCAGTATCAATGCACAGAAAATGCAGTCATGCAAGCACAGGGCTTTAAGAAGCGCTAGCTCAATTAATTCTACATATTCGGAGTTGACTTTTCAAACTTTTCAGAGGCAGGACAGAGACTGATGCCTCCACTTCTTTGATTGGTCACTTTGAACACCTAGTCACCTACAGTCTCCGGCCTGTCTCCTATTGTCTCTGACCCCTATGTAGAAAAAAATTGGTAAATTGAGGAACAGCCATCTTACAGCCAAATTACACTTTGGGAACAGGATTTAAGGCAAGATATTTATATTTTCCTACTGTTTATGGTACGTTTAGTCCATGTATTCATAGGAAATGTACAGCAAACAAAAACATATGAGGAAAAACAAAAACATATTTATGCTAGTTCATTTAGCATAGTCGTTTAAAGTTAAGTGAATTACTTAGATGATGAATGACCGAAAACCTTTTTAAATTTAAAAGATAAAATAGCTTACTACCATTTAAGTTTTGCCGCCATTTTGAGATTCAAATTTAAATTGAGGCAAGACAGTGATACTAACAGACAAGATGATTTTATTGTCACTGGTTGGAAAATGCTTTCTGCATTTTCTGCATATTTCTTTCTTTTCTGAATATTTACTGCATGTGTGTGTCAGGTTATAAATTTATATATAATATAAATTCTGTGTGTTCTACTCATTCTGGCCCTGCTGTTGATAATGTCAGGGAAAGGTTGGCAGATTTTTACCCTCAGGTTTAAGGCTCAGGAATATATTCATTGTCATTAACAAAGAGATCATATTTTTGATATTGTAAGTATGTCAATGCGTTAAAGTAACTCTTTAACGCTCGGTTAGTTGAACAGACAAACAGTGCTGAGAGCAGCAGTGATGCCTTGAGAATTGAGTACACTGAGGAAAGTGCTGAGGAGCTTTTCCAGGACTGTCAGGTATATACAATTTTTAAGATTGCACATTTCACTAGGGTAGCTCAAATGAGTTCAGATTTTCAATATCTCTCCCCCTTTGGAGCCAGACAAATTCAATGTCCTACTTTTAAAAGCATGTATATATGTAGAAGATCACCATGTATAAATGACAGAACAACGTCGCTGACAGTTACTTCAGGGTTATCTTGCTCAAAATTGCACAAAGTAACAAGTCAACTTAACAGGGAGCATGTAGAAAGATTTAAGCGAGTGTAGAGAGAGTTGAGTGAGCGCTTGCCAAAGCCCTTTGTTCGCACAACTGCGTGTTCCGCGTGTGGATACTGTTCCGTTTCTGTAATATGGGAGTGGTAAGGTGTAGTTTCAAAAAAAAAAATTCACACCTAGTTCCCAACCTAGTTGCTACCTTTATTAACTTAACTTCATACCACACCTTCAAAGAATTATTTTAAAGTGTTAGTTTTTAAACACACATACACACACTGACAGAAATTATTCTTATGCAATTGATTCTCATGTGTCACGTGGCCAATAGTGATACAGCACCTGTGATACAGAAATTTTAATAAAAATATACATTTCAGTCTATTCTTCACACAAAGCTATGAAATAGCTTTATAAAACATGGAACATGGCACACATATCATAGATCACTTTTACAGTGTTTTCAGTCATTAGTAGCAGTTTAAGAGGCTGTGGTGAAAGTATGCAGCATGGTCACTGTAGCATTCTTTAAAATATCTTGTGTTCCTCAGAAGTCAGTCAGTCAGTCATATGAATTTCACAGGGTGAGTGAACGACAGCAGTTTTTTTTCATTCACAATAACCCACACTAATCACTCACATTAACTCTGACCTTTGACAACCTGCGCTGTTCTAACAAAAAAATATATACATAATGGTCAAAGTAATATGACCTTCATGTTCCAGGAGGAGAAAGGGCACTTGTGAGGCCACATTGCCGTTTGGGTTGTTGCTGTTGTTGTTTGCGGTGGTGTTGCAGGTGTGTCCATTGAGGAAACTCAGCGAGGGGCTCCAGGCATTCATAAAGCAACATGCCCTGAAGCCCACAAATCCAGGTTTGGAAAGGGGGGGCAGGAGTACATGCTTCAGTGAAACAATTTGAAGATGACCAAACCCTGTAACAGCCTGCACAGATAAACCTGTTTTGCAGCTCCATAAGATCGTTAACGTACGTTAAATTACACAATGCCACTTCCCTCTGAAACTCACTATAAAGGCTCTCTCAAAAAGTCCTTTTTAAACTACCAAAGCTTAAGGGCATAATAATCTTGCCCTTACGCCATCTTTGTAGTACGAAAACTACCTAATGTATACTTATAAACATTAATTTTCTGCAGCCACTATCATTATGAAGAGCTGGGCAAAAATGGGATTTGGCCCAAGGCAACTTGACCATGAAAAGCAGGCAGCTGAATTTCATTATAGCACTAAGCTTTGAATAAACCAGAACTAAAAAACTTCAGTGAATGGGGGGTAAACACACCTGTGCGTTGGTGTTAGCTTCTGGCAGGGTAGTCAAAGGCTTGACCCAGGCTCAAATGCCCCAACCATTACTTAAAAAACCACACCGATCCCCTGTGTTTTTTTTGACAAGCACTGAGGGGCTACTTAAGTTGGACTGAGATACAACTGAGTTAGACAAACACACAGCACAAGCAACCCATTGAAACCATCTGTACGCGCAAACAAAAGTGTACATATTTTCTTTCAATGAAATTATAGTAATTCAGCCACTCTGGCATTACCTGGGTCATCTAAGTCATATGTATGCAAGGTATCCAAAAAACCCGACATCAATTTGCTGTCAAATGCAAGGTCTTCAAAAGCTTCTGATGCTCTCCAAGTGCTGCTCTAAATTGAAGATCAGACTGAATGGTCCTAAACCTGATATGGGACAGCTAAATATAAAGACTCATTTGAACCCCGAGGAGAAAATGACTTAATCGTAAGCACAGACATGTTAACAAAATCGCATGGGCTGTAGAGCCTATTTTTATCATTATCACCCGCTTGGCCTGTGGAGGCAAAGTGTTTGCTTATCAGTAACAAGGACACCACTTGTAGCTATTACAATCTCCTCCTGTTCGTATTCGCCATATAAAAGGGATAATATATATGTGGAACAAAATACTTTTCATTATTATTAAATGAAGAAAATCAGTAAATTCTCTGTTAACTCAGTAGACAACAGCAAACACATTGGGAATGCACACTATTTAAAACAAATTAGCACGGCTTCAATGTAAAATTATGCTTGTGCCTTTTCAAACTGACTTATCTTGTGTTGTCAAAGGTTAAGAGGTATTTGACCTCCATGTCACACTGCCAGAGAAAATGGGACTAATGCGCTTTCATAAGAAATGCCTGAATAATAATGAATAACAGGTAGGCCAGGGCTATCAAAGTTTTCCTAATTTGTGATTTTTAATGGGGATGTATTTTACTTTATTTGAATGTGCGAGAATAATGCACCACATCTGTTAATCTGTTAATTTTTAACAAACGCTCTGCTGAGCAGTAAAGACAGATGCAGACAGCTGCGTGCAAAGAGAAACTGAAAGCTTTATCATTTAAAAATCAATGACCTTTTGTTTGCATGAATGGCTAAAATAAAGTACATCTAAAAAAATCTAATAAATCTAAAGTAAATCTAATAACGTAAAGTGGCATTAGATAAATATTCATGGCGTTTCAATGTGCTTATGGATGTTTACTAGTCATTGGTAAGGTGACCTGAGCACAGATTCGGGAGGCTGTTTTGGAATGTACCTCTGATTCCAGTTCTTCTCTATTTTTGGAATGTGTTTCATCTGTTAAGGCCCATCTGTAACACCACGACCAAATTTAAAAGGTGCACACACACACTCACCCCTTGCTTCTAAAAAAAGTCTACAAATTTAGGATGAAGGTTTCAATCAACAAAACTGTAAACGATTGTTCTGGAACACTGATATAGTGTTTCTACAGCATTTTAAATTCAGGATTTAGATTTTTTCCAGGTCTTAGATTTGTTGCCTTAGATTTCTGACCTGTTCTTTTCTGATTTATTCATACATCACATCACAGACAATCGAAATGCTATCAGGACTTCAAAAAACACTGATAAATTTACACAGACAGGCAGAGTTTAAGCACATTTTCAGTGAATTACACCTCTTTAGTGGAAATGTACTGCACTAATTAAACTTCCAACTTTCTCTACATATGGAAGGCTTTAAAAGCAAGCAAAAAACATTGCTGTTCCTATCCACTACTCTATATTAAAGGTACACTAAGCCAATGCTTAAAGACTTCTGAATCCAAGTATGCAGTTTAATTTTCTGACAACACTGCCATCTAGAGGCCTGTGTTCTTCAAAGCTGCAGTGGATTAAAAAAAACATATCAACACGCATCTTGGAGTACAGCAGTGGTACTCAACTTCAGGGGTCAAGAGGGCCGCATTTCAACCACATGAAATACAGAGGGCCACTGTCTTATATTAATTTATTTAATAATAAGATAATAACAACAATTTAATGCCCATACAAACGTCTTTATTCAATTAAACCAGGTTTTGGAGATTAAACACAGTATTGCATTGTAAATGTAAAGAATATGAGAAAACTATAACTACACATTGGTTCTTACCAAGCCTAGAAGCACAAAAACATTACTGATGTTTAAATGAATGAATCCTTATTTGTAAAATACTGCATAATCGTTGTGTCCTTTTGGTCGCCATCACAACAATAGTAAGAGCTTAAAAAGTTCTGTGACAATAGCTAAGAAATTAAACTGATTGGCGGTTTCACGCACTAGTCTCGCGATAGGTTGCATGAAAAACAGGCATGCTATTAAAATAATTTTAGATTTTAAAAAATTCATTCAATACACTGTGTGTACTAATTTGTTTACTCTTGATTGCAGCATACTTTTTTTATAAATAAAAAAGTTTCCATGACGGTCTTATTAGGTATCCTCCACTCTATTCTGTGCTGCGCAGACCAATCAGTATATGACGTAAAAAGTCCCGCGAGAGGACGTTATATGCTGATCGGTCCGCGCTACTGCGGGCCACATTTTAAAGGGCAATGGGCCTGATGCGGCCCGCGGGCCGCCTTTTGAGAACCTTGGGAGTACAGTCATAAAACCATTTTCAGAAATGGAAACAGGATTTTTTATTTATTTATAACATCCTAAGTATTTTGACTGCAAAATAAATAAAAACATGTACAAAACTATAAAGTAAGCTGGCATTTGAATTAATCATCATTGTAATTTGGGAAAAGATACATACCAAAAAGTAAGGAACTGATGTTACTGTGGCAACATGAATCAGACAGAAAAATTATTGTTCACTCCATGTAGTGATGCAAACCAGACTCACTGCTTCATTTAACAATGATCCAACCACTCCACATCACAGGCTATGTTGAGGGGACAGTCAAAAATAGAGGGTAGTCCCTATAGACTGAACACTCCCCCTCTCTCTCTTCTTTTTCTGACAGATGTACGTCTTTTCTACAGTGTCATTCTAACACTGTTTCTAACTAACTGAAACACTGAGTTTTTTCTTTCCCTCTCTTGTTCCCATCTTGCTTTCTCCTCCTATCCTCTATCCAACTGCGCACTTGACTGGAGCCAGTTATTTGTTTAGCTCTCCAGTGGAGGCAGGCAGACCAAGAGGCCCGTTGGCCGTTTTTCTCATGATAAAAAGCCTGTAGAGGGCCGGAAGCCACAGGAAAAAAGTCATAGCCGTGAAATGCTGCTCTTAATTTTATAAGTATACTGCAAATATAGTGCAACATTAAAATTTTGTTACGGTTTTGTACAGTTCAATGATTTAAGGCTTATTGTTACCCCAGCCATAGAGGTTTTAAACCAAGTTTGTTGAGGAGCATAATACTCCAAAATGTTCATATTTTTGAGTTCTAATCCCTCTGACTAATATACTAATGATTTGCTTTTCATATGGATTATTTGCTTTGTTACATTAAATACTTAAACATTTAATTAAACATTTTAATATACATTTATAATATGTAGTAATAGTTACTGCTACATTAATTGTAAATAAATACATTTCCAACTAAATGTCAATTTCAAATGAGGATTAATTGCAATAGAAAAACATTTGCTAGAAACCTAAAGGGCCCTCCTTGTTGACAGACACCACAGGAATGTTTTAGAAAGCAGTTACAAAGAAGCAGGAGACATTCCGACACTAAACACACCTTGCCAACCTTAATTAGAGCTGCATTTAAAGGCTAAAGATTTTTGTTAGGCTTAACCACTTGAGCTGGCTACGCTATAATGTGCTAATGACAAAGGGCCCATTCCAGGGGGTTGGGAAGGCAGGGGGTGGACTAGCCTGGAAAATGCATGGAATGGGCAAACTTTACAATTTGGCATCTAACAGAGATCAACCCCCCTAAAGCAGCAATTAGTGTCAGACAGGACTGGTACGTGAGGATACACAAGACATAGGAATGGAGTTCATATCATTGGCACGTTTCATCTCTCCTGTACTTTATTAGAGAAGTTAAAATTAAAACTTTATCATTGGGATTTCTGATCCCCAAAGAATTAGCCACTTGAGACTCACTGATTTTATCATAAGTGTCCCACCATGAAAATCTGTTGAAAATCAATTTTCCCTCCTCTACCCAAACGCTACGGGTTCCTGTGATCCTAAAGCCACATCCACAGCTGTTCCCTCTCCCAAAATCAGCACAACAAAGACCAAGAGCATCCTCTGTAAACGTATGGGAAATCATTCATCTGCTATGCTTCCAATCGAGTGAGCAACCATAAAGGAAGCAACAATATGTTTCAGGGAGGTATTCGGACACGCTTAATAAAGATCACCAGAATAGATGCCAAAAACAGAAGCCAAGGTACAGATACTGTATTAACAATTGGTTCTCCCCGCCTAAGTGCTGCTCTACCAATTTTGTTCAGGTTGAAGAAGACATTATGCCAAACAACCATTAATATGACAACAGATCTTGTTAGTGCAACATTTGCATAGCCTGAATTCATCTTGTTTATGCATGGCCATCTGTTGAGCAGTGACTGGAGCAGCTGTTCAACTAACTTGTAGCCCCAATATTTGAGTTTTAGAGTCAGGATAGCATCTCTGCTGGCCGGTCACTATGCAACTAGTCTTTTGTTTCCGGTTGTAGAGATGGTCCAGTGGGACCAAGGATGATTAAATGGCTTTCTCTGATATTCATGCTGATATTAAGATAACCAATATGTCATGACCCTACCAGCAGGAAATGAGTGATGCTCTTAAAGGCAATCTGACATGCTGAGGGAATATATTCCCATAGCTAATTGATAAGCAGTACAATGTTATCTCAGAATGAAAGATCTGAGGAGAGCTCATTGGAAAAAGGAAATGGATTAAATAGAAACCTAATAGAAACCTTTGTTGTCTTAAGAATCTCCAAGTCAACTAAATATTTACCATTTAACTAATACATGCATGCGTCAACTTGCCTAATATCAAAACTAGAACTAGTTTACTAGAACCTCCAGAAAAATAGATTAAATTCCAGTTAGCCGCAACAGCATCAGTTGTATCTCAATAACTCTACTCTCTGTTGTTGTTTAACAAACATCTACTTGTTCTTCCTTTGGGCATTTAGTGTTTGCTGGCAACAAGTGTGGGAGACACAGAAAATCATGTTGTCACAGTGAAGTAATTTGTATCACCACACATGTGAGGAAGAGAAACTGTGAGGATCCCACCTGGTTTCCTCAGACTGGGAAGAACCCACATTTACATACACGTCTCTCCTTCCACTCATCCCATTCTCCCCAAGCAATCTGTTGGCCTGTCAGGGCAGTAAAGCGTGCTCTGTTAAACCTCATGACTATAACGAATGCAGTAGACACAATCTGGCAGTAGAAATTTTAATTGCTTCCTGTATAACAACTGAGGCACGAATAGGGTGAACAATAGTGATGGGGGGTATGGATATTTAGACAGAGCTTTGATTTGCTTCCCATTAAAAAAACACGCATGCACAAACCTTTGCATCTGTTTTTTGCATATTTTTTAAATATTTATATAAGCACTCATATCTTTACTTATTTCCCAAAGGAAGACATGGAAAGAAGTTTACATAACAAAACGAGAGAGAGAGAGAGAGAGAGAGAGAGAGAGAGAGAAAGAGAGAGAAAGAGAGAGAAAGAGAGGGCAGTCATTGTTTTTGGAAGAGAAATCACAGTAAGTGGACCCTCATGTGTGGTTTAACTGACATCATGCAATGCTATGGTTGTCAACATGTCAACAGCATCTGCACAAGCATGCACAAATCTAGCATAATCACAAAAGCCCTCTGTCAGAAGATTCATGTACAGCAACCCATGTAAAACCACAAATTACACTTCAATCAAACAATCAAACACACATCATGTTTGTCATATAGAAAAAAAAGACTTAAGCTTACAGATGGTTTAAGCTTTGGTCAAACTATCTTTTCAAAGACAACAGTTCAACTTACTTAGTTCATGTTCCCAAATAAGTCACACACTAGGAAACCGCTGAACAGGATTAAACTCTTCTGCAATTATTCTTTGACATTGAAAGAATAAACATTAAGCACAATCACTAAAAACAATCACTAAAAAAGAATCACTGTCTTCAGAAATATAAAACTATAAATAAAGCAGTAGCTGGTGTTCTGCTGGTGTAGGTACTACCAATGAAATCAAACACTAATAACACGCTCAACATAATGAAATTAACTGTCCCCTTCAGCCGATTCTGCACATGGACACGATGATTCCTGTTTAAGGTATTTTATGTTCAGACATGTTATTAACACTGAACTGTGCTGACAACTGGTAAATGTATACCTTAAGTAATGTTTAGTATTTTAATCAAATATTTGATATAGATCCATTGATCACACATATAACTTCTTATAATTTAAGCACTGTGCAACTTATCCAAATACTGCTAATAAAACTATAGGCTAATTAAATACAGGATTATCTAACTTTGATGAAGCATTAAAAGATGTGTCAGTGCTTGACAGATGGACAGGGAGGCAAACAAAACCACCCTAAAGTTTTAGAGCAAATCTATATCAGAGGTTTGAAAACTTTAAGCTTTTGCACCACTTTCACAGTCCAATCTGTTCCACAGACATTACTGTCTATTACACAAACACAGTTTAAAGTGGTTTTCTAAATAGCTGCAGGATAAATACAACTTGTTTCTCTAATATGCACTATTCTTCTAATAAAGTAGCTTCTTTACTAATGTACCTGAATCAATCTCTACCTTCTATTGGAAGAGAAAGGAGAGAAACAGAAATGCTTGCAAGTGAACTGCTCTGGGACTGTATACTCTCAATAAACTTCCAAACAGCACTAAATAAAAGGATCAGCTGTACAATACAGTTAAAATTATACAACCAGCAGCAACTCTTCATTATAATGTTTAAATAAATGCTGTAACCCTTTTCAGTGTCATGCAAGTGAACAATTCTTATTTGTTCTGACATCTGTTTTGTTCAAAGCATGTTCACATCAGGCATTGTTTTTCTAGGGCAGAAATTGCATTTCTTGTCCCATTGATTTAACTTCAGGTTAGCTGAATCCTAACCCCAGAAAGCTTTTGAAAAAGCCATTAGTCTAAACAGAGGTGTCAAACTCAGCTCTTTTGGGCCAGGGTCTTACAGAGTTTAGCTTTAACCCAATTTAAATACACCTAAATCAAGGTCTTCAGGATTACTAGGAAACCTCCAGGCAGGTGTGCTGGGGCTGGTTAGAGCTAAACTCTGCAGGACACTAGCCCTTCAGGAGCTTGAGGCAGGAGTTTGATACCGCTGGTCTAAAGGTTCTTTTACTTTTCCCAGCCTACACTTTGAAACCTGACACGTTTAATAAACACATAAAAGGGAATCTCTGTTTTAGTAACATTAAGATGGCTATGGCTGTCTATTTTTGTAACTAAACTACAATCAGCTCAAACTTTATTAATCAATTTAAACAAAATGTCATGATAAGTCTTTCACATACTGCTATGATTTTCCTACTGTAATAATGCTTTTAAATATATCCATTGTCTTTATCAGATGTAGTGGATCAGATTTATTTTGCAAAATTATTTTAAACTTTATTTTAAAAGTCTAAAGTGAAATAGGGATGATTAGCCCCTACCCCAGTGATTTTTTTTTTGTGTGAGAAGGTCACAGGGTCAAGAGGTTATGAAAATACTAGCATACCCTCCTGCAGATAATGCAGTGAATTGTGTGGAGAGCACTGGAGTTTTCATTTTAGCAGGAAGTTGAGAGCTGTGGCATGTGAACTCTGAAGGGGAACAGACAATGGCATTGTGACCCACTGGGTCTATGTACAGACACATCAAAGTGAGAATCCTGCATCTGATCTATCCCTATAATTACAAGAGCTGAGAACTGAGGTAACCCAAAACTTGACTTGAAATTTTGAAAAATCTGGATCTGGTTTAGATATCAATCTGGGCGGGATTTAATCCAATGTGGATTTGGACCGGATTTTGATGAAGCTAATATCTATAACCGACAATACACCTTCAAAGTTCCCATGCCATAATTACATTTCTATTTGTATCTTTAAATAATCATATTTTGTTACAATTCCAAGATTGATTGGGAATAGATCAATTTGCCTTTTCTTTAACAGAGCCCTACTTTTCTTAGACATGCCTGTTTCTGTCCAAAATCTTTATAATCGCTGAACTTTACTGCATTCCATTTATTTGGACTCCATAATCTGAATTAGCAAACCATAGCTATCGTGAGAGAAGTAAAATGGTGTTGCTGGTCTACAAGCTGCCGGGGTCCATTAGACATGGAACCCTAATGGACTGTTCCTATAGTACACAGCTTGGTAGTGACCTTGACACCAGAGGAATGCCTGGGAATGAACTCAGTAATTGCAAGCATGGCTTAACAAATTAATGAATGCTGATCAAATCAGAAGATACATTGTCCACTTACCACAAAGCTGACTCTCTCTGTGGAAGCACAGAGGAGACTGAAAATAGACTAAAGAGGTTCTGTCATGTAGCCACATAACCACGTAATGTTTGGGTCTGGAGCTGCAGTTTGAGGAAATGTATAATCTGTGTTACTGGGAGGGGGTTAATGACGGGTATTTAGAAATAAATAGGAATAAGATGCCAGAAAGTTAAGCTAAGTCAAAATTCTTAAATTCTGATACTTAAGACAAATCTAATTAGGCTTAAGAAGGCTTATACAACAGGTGTAAATTAGTCAAATAAAGCACTAAAGATTTGTGAATGTTATGTAGAAAAACTGAACAATTAGAAAGGAACCCCCCATGTAAAATCTAACTGAATCCTATAAAACTTATCAGTCTTCTGTAGCTAAAGGGTTTTGACAGATGAATGCTTTGTCAAGACAGCATTAATTTTTACTCTTAGCGAGTGATGTGTATACCAGACATTTCTTCAAAGGCCTGAAGTTCAAGAATTTTTTAATTTTTATCACACCATGGCCCCTGAGAGAACACAGTTTCACACAGTCAAGCCACTGTTCCTTAAAGAACCTAAAGCCCTACACCTCACCTATAGCATTCCAATGTCAAAAGAGGATCAAATTGGTGATGTCATAGCTTACAAAACGAGGAAGACATGCTTGCATATCATGTGTCTGCATATATTATTAAACAGTTAAAGTTACGTAGGTGAGAGTGGCTATAAGGTCTTGTATAACAGTGTAGGCTTTTGTTGTTTGGCTGGTGACATCCCAGCATTTTTCTGAAGATCCAGTGTTGCCTAGGAGAAGCATACAAGCTCTGTACATTCCACAGTAAATAATCCTATCTCCTACAGAGACTGTGTATTATGTGGATATAATAGTATGTGGATAACTCAGACTTTTACCCATATCTTGTAACCATTGAATGCCCTCCTAGGCACATTTATGCAGTATGTAACCCCTATATAACCAATCACATCAATCACAAATCCCTATGAATCAAATCAATCACAAATCCACAAATCCAGCCCAAATATAACCTCCCTATAATAGGATTTATCAAAAGAATTTCTCTATATAACAAAAAAGACCAATAACAGATAACATCTTCAATATTACCAGTCCTTCAAAATCAGTTTTCATCAATGCAACTTCAAAGTGTTGCTGAGATGCATGGGGCCTGTTAATTTCAATAAACAAAGCAAATGGGAAGACCTTCCCTCCTTTAAATGTTCAAAAATCTGGTGCGATTTTTCTCTGGGCAAACATGAACTTATTTGATTTCTCTCAAAGCATGAAATTTGGGTAAGAAGACACATTAGAAGGTGGAATCTGGATGGAAATTTGGTTACCTTGGTGAACCTGCCCTCTATTAGTGAAAACAGAAACCTGAGAGCCTATTATAAACTGGGCTTTAGCTTGGCAATGGACTCAGAGAAGCAAAGCACTGAATCCCACACAGACAGCTTGGTTGTTGTAAATTCATATGAAAACAAAGACACTTAATTCTCATGAAAATATTGGGTAGCTATGGTGAAAAAATAATTATGAAAAAAAAAATAGTTGGATTTTGTGGCCTTTAATTAATCTTCAAAATCAAACCAATGCATGTTTATAGGCATGCTATCAATAAACGCTTAATAAGCCAAATCTGAAGTGAGCACTTATCATCCAACACGTCAATAACAACATAAAGAGCTACATGTGGTTGCAAGCTTGTGCTGAATTTTAAGCTACGATCGCTTAAAAATCAGGCCAGCTCTGGCGAAAACATTAAACAATTAAATGGATGTTTCAAATTATAGAAAGGCCTTAAAAAGTTCCAGATCTGCCTACTTTTCAAAACTTTTAGAAGAAAATAAGCACAACCCTAGATATCTATTTGACACAGTGGCAAAATTAACCAAAGATAAAGCATCATCTGCCACCGACAGTTGTCAATACCATAATAGCGATGATTTTATGAATTTCTTTAATAACAAAATAGACACTGCAAGAGACAAAATCATAAACATGCAACTGTCTTCGACGCAAACAAATCAGATGGTGCATCATAACCTGCCCAAGGAGCAACTCCAGTCATTTTCTCCTATAGATAGGGATGAACTGTCAAAAATAATCATAGTATCTAAATTGACATGTATGCTTGATCCTATACCTACCAGGTTGCTGAAAGAGGTGCTGCCTGAAATTATAGACCCTTTACATAGTATTATTAATACATCATTAGTGTTAGGATATGTCCCAAAGCCTTACAAACTGGCTAAAAAAAACACAACTTGATCCCAGGGAACTAGTAAACTACAGACCCATCTTAAATTTACCTTTTATCTCAAAAATACTGGAAAAGGTGGTGTCTTCGCAGATATGCTCTTTCCTGGAAAGAAATGTTACCTTTGAGAATTTCCAATCAGGATTCAGGCCATACCATAGTATAGAGACTGCTCTCATCAGAGTTACTAATGACCTGCTTTTCTAATGACCTGCTGCTTTTTACTAATGACCTGCTTTTTTTACTAATGACCTGCCGATCGTGGCTGCATCTATCTTTTAGTATTAAATGACCTTAGTGCAGCTTTTGACACCATTGACCACAGCATTCTACTAAATGGGCTTAAAAACTGCGTTGGCATAAGTGGAACTGCACTGGCATGGTTTAAATCATATTTATCTGACGGATTCCAGTTTGTTGCTGTGAGTGATAAGGTCTTGTACCGATCACAAGTCCAATATGGAGTACCACAGGGCTCAGTTCTTGGGACCCTACTTTTCACCTTATGCATGCTACCTCTGGGAGCAATTATAAAGAGACATGGAGTTAGTTTCCATTGTTATGCTGATTATACTTAGCTATACATTTCTTCTAAGCCCAACAAGACTCATAAATTCACTAAACTAACAGAATGCATAGTTGATATCAAAACTTGGATGATAGTAATAGTAACTTTTTACTATTAAATTCAGATAAAACAGAAGTTTTACTTGTTGGGCAAAAACCCTCCACACGGAACGACATAGAACAGTGCCTTATTCTGGATGGATGCTCTATAAAGCCTTCATTAGCCAAAAATCTGGGTGTCATTTTTGATAATTTATCGTTTGAAAACCATATTTCCAATGTTTGTAAAACGGTGTTTTTTCAGCTTAAAAATATATCAAAACTTCGACACATGCTCTCGAAGCCAGACACTGAAAAATTAATTCATGCATTCATGACATCAAGACTTGATTATTGCAACGCCCTACTTGGTGGCTGCCCTGCAAGATAATCCAAAAACTCCAGATAGTTCAGAATGCAGCGGCCAGAGTCCTCACGAGAACGAACAAGTATGACTATATAAGCCCAGTTTTGTCAACTCTACACTGGCTGCCTGTCAAGCACCGTATACATTTTAAAATCTTGCTTATTACTTACAAGGCCCTGAATGGTTTAGCTCCTCAATACTTAAGCGAGCTCCTCTCCTATTATAGTCCTTCA
>JAZGTI010002028.1:0-39085 GCA_036877585.1 Botia kubotai
TGTGTGTGTGTCTATGAGAGTGTGTGTGTGTGTCTATGAGAGTGTGTGTGTGTGTCTATGAGTGTGTGTGTGTCTTTGAGAGTGTGTGTGTCTATGAGAGAGTGTGTGTGTCTATGAGAGAGTGTGTGTGTCTATGAGAGAGTGTGTGTGTCTTTGAGAGTGTGTGTGTCTATGAGAGAGTGTGTGTGTGTGTCTTTGAGAGTGTGTGTGTCTATGAGAGTGTGTGTGTCTATGAGAGTGTGTGTGTGTGTGTAGGCGTATTCAGTTCTGTCTCTGATTCTTGTCTCATTTTTACAGGCTGCGCGTTTCTCACCTACTGTGCTCGTGAATCAGCCATCAAAGCCCAGAATGCACTGCATGAACAGAAGACTCTACCCGGGGTAGGTCTCTCTCTCTCTCTCTCTCTCTTATTTCTGGAACGTTTCTTGATTCACATCCACACGTATTTTAAGCAGCAAAAATAATCTGTAACAGCTCACACACAGCTGACATTTAAATGTAATTTATTGAAAATATTTGTTTTCTCAGTTTGATGTGAGACATAAGACACAGACAGCAGGTCAGGATGTCAAAAATCCCGACACATCAAATGTACGACAGAACATATTAAACAGAGTCTGTGATGCTATGATGTGTTCAATATTTGAAACATGTGATTATTATTGCATTATATTTTTTTGGAAGGCTTACAAGACTAGTTTACCAAAGAATAGGTCACCCAGAACGAGTGTTGTAGTCAAGTTCAGCTCACTAAGTGTAGTACTCAAGACTCGGTCTTGGTCTCATCCAAGTCCAGCCTTGGATTCAGATGAGCTAGACTCCACTACAACACTGCCCACAACATGTGATTTTCATAATCATTCATCCGAGACCTTGGATGAGTCTAGGACTGTGTCTGAGTCTTGAGTACTACAACATTCAGTGAGCTAGACCTGGATGAGCTGGACTCAACTTGAGCTGGTCTCGACTTCAACACTGGCAGAATTTCTACACTGTCCATGGGGGCCAGTTGTGGCCTAATGGTTACACAGCTGGACTTACAACCTGAAGGTTGTGGGTTCAATTCTCAATGTCTTCAGGAAACATCTCAGGTGCCCTTGAGCAAGGCACCGTACCCCCAGTTTCTGTCTGGGTGCTACAGTGAATGGCTACTCACTATTTCCCTTTACCTTTCTGAATACATACCATTTCTGTAATATCCTGTAGCCGTTGGTGATGAGGGCAAGCACAAACTTCAGTATTTTGTGTTTATGACCAAAGGACATGTCAGATGTTTTACTCTGTCATGCCTTTGGCTCTTCAGTGTTCTTTCACAAAGGTACATGATCCTTCAAGTCATTACAGTAACGTGTTTACAATACGATGCTCTACACACTAGTCGATACTCAAAGAGCCGCTTGGAAATGTAAAAACGCACGTGCGTTTTGCATTCGTCTCTATGGAAGCCGCGCGTCGCGCTCTGAGCCGTGGAACTGACGTGGCGCTCTGGCGTCGTGAGCGGCATCGCGCGAATTTCTGCCGCTGCGGCGAGTCGTGCGGTAAGGTTCTGTCACTCCAAATGTCGAGAGGATCCAGTTATTTGTAAATGATGAAGACGCGACGCGCACTCGCTTTTGACCGCTAAAGAAGTGCTGATTGATTTATGTAAATGAACCATCTGTATTACATCGCACACATTCATGTTTTTCCCTGGAAGAAATACACGAACTCGGTTTGAATGTTATTTTAGTGTTTAATTATAAAAGTTGGTGCCGTTTGTGATATACAGTAAGAGTACTGAGCTGTACATTTCTTTTGAAATGTTCCAGAACACGGACATGTGTATACAGCTGTATGTAGGTGACATGGTGTCCATAAGGAAATGCAGTTTGTGTGTGTGTGTGTGTGTGTGTGTGTGTGTTAATCATAGGTACGCTGTAGTTTGTTTGGCTCTTGTGCAAACATGTGTACACATGGTAAACTGTCATGAGCAGGCATGTGGATGCACATTCATTTGCCCCCACAGGGTCTAGAGCTGCCAGCTGCCTGAAACCATGGCGATGGGAGAGAGCAGAAGTAGATTTATGTAAAGGTTATGAACATTAACCTTGTTGACTCACACACAGATGCAGAAGATACAAGTGCAGGTCTGGAAGCATTACACACACACACACACACACACACACACACACACACACACACCCACACACACATTAGGTTTCTATGCTTTGTAGGGACTTTCTATAGACAATGATTTTTAAACAGTACAGACTTTTAATAATCAGTTTTCCCTGTGGGGACCGCTGGCTGGTCCCCTCGATGTAGGAGTGTGTGAGTTTTATCATACTTGTGGGGACATTTGGTAGAAAAACAATAACTCACGTACACAGCTGAGAACAGTGTGTGTGAATCTGATGAAACCTGTCAAAAACCCCAACATGAACATTATGTTTTGCATATAAAAAAAGAAGCCGTTAAGATTTTGTTTGGCATTTAGACAAATGAACATTTTGTTTACATGTATATTTTTGTTGTGTCTTGACCTTCTTGATTTTTGGAACGTCTGTATAATATAATATGAAGCTTGGAGGTTTGGGGTGAAATATGACCTGCACATGTTGAGAATCCTCCAGACTGATGTCACAGCACCCAGCTGCTGTTAATGATGCATGTAGCACAATGAATGATGATAACTCTGCTTTCACACTCAGAGCTGTTTATGAACTCCACAATCTGCTTGAATGAAGCCATTACAAAACTGGGTGTCTTAAAAATGGAACGAGCTACTTTTACTCTGAGGTGTGAGTGTGTATTTCTGGGTATTTCCGTGTTTGGAGCGTGTATTTTCGTGTTTGGAGTGGGGTCATCGTTAAAGAGAGCAGTGGAGAGTAATTTTAGGCTGGAGAGACTATTTTAGGAGCTAAGCTGAAGGCAGACGGGGCACCAGTGGAATAACAGTCAGTCATGTGACACCTGAACTGGTTTCGAAACCGCAGTCACTGGCTTGTTGTGGCCGACTGAGTTTCATTCTGTTCTGGGTTTCACAAGTGGACGGTTAAGGAAAGTCCACTAGTGATGAGCTTTGATTCAGTTCATCACCTGTTTTATGGTGGTTAACTGTATATAATGATGCTTTTGGTTGGCTCTCTGTCGTTGTCCGTGACTGCCAGGTTGAACTTAAACACCCAGGACCAATTGAGTCTTAGGAACCGATGCAACGCAGATGAATCGAGGGTGCGATCAATCGCCTAGACGTTCACTAATATTGATTCATGCATGTTGTATTGTTATCGAGGGTGTGAGCGAGTCAACCCTGTTGTACAATTCAACGATTTCCCACGAAGTCCGATGACTCAACCGAATCGTTCCGGGGAAATTGATGGCGCATGGGCGTCGTTGCCTTAGTATCCTTTATTTAAGGCTCCTATCGGGTTGTCAGATTGTATTGTTGTACTATGAGGAATTATTGTGCTCTGGTTGGTTCAACCGTAAGAACCACAATATAATTCATAACTAGGGTATTTATCAGAGAGATGTCTGCAGCGCAGAGAGACGGGGCAACAAGAATATAAATAGAGAGAGCTAGAAGATGAATAGAGTAATATGTGCAGGAATATGTCGAGTTTATAGGAGAGGCAGAGAGAAAATAGAGAGAATTGAATACGCAAACAGGGCGACTAGGGTCACAACGAAAGCCCAGAGCGCGTGTGTGTGTGTTTGTGTGTGTGTTGAAACAACGAACCGGCCGCCAAAGTTCCCTCATCTCCATTAAATGTCTGTGGATGGCGGGCTTCAGGCCACAGGGCTCAGCGGAGGAGGAGAGAGACAGTAAAACAGCGAGGCTTGTTTTACATTCGTGCAAGACATTATGGAACAGTTGGGACCGAAAGTCTGTTCTTCCATCTCAGATAATAAAAGAGTAAAAGACAAGTGATATCACAGACTGCAGGAAGATTCGGAAACATGAATCTCAACCCACCACATGTCTGCCGGCTTTCTGACATTTAGACCAAAATTTTGCCATCCTTCTCCGGTTTTGAAGTCAACGTTATTTCAGGATATTTTCAGGATATGAAAATGATGGAGGTTACCATAGATACATTTAGTAACATTTAGTAAATAAGATTTTATAACATTTTATTGCACATATATTGTGATGTTCTCCAGAAACATGTTTTGTTATGCTGGTTGAAAGTCTCTTCACATTCTGACAGCAATCACTAAGTAGAGTGGTCTAAATGTATTTATATATCTTCTGTGGAAGGCACAGGACCATAATGTTCATCCAATCATTGCATTCAGTTCCTGTCAAACTGCGTGTTTGCATCGTGTTCACGTGTATTGGAGGAGGCGTGGCTTTGGAGAGCAATCTGAAGGGAGGGCGGAGTCTTATGCTTTCAAAGCTAGCTTGCTATTACTAGCCTCTCTGAAATTGGCTACCTTTAAGATTATGGAGTACACAGTTAGTGTATATTAATGGTTGTATATCTTAAATAATCTGGTTACATGGATATATATTCAATAATAGTGATTAAATGGCAGCTTTGGTAAATCTAAACTCAGCTTGTGACAGTGCTGAGATGTCTTCTGTTCTCCTGGAGATGTGTGAGAATGTTGGGAGTCTAGGAGAAAGAATTGAGATACTAAAGAGATCTTACGTGTCATGTGTCCTCAATATGACAGGTGTTGAAGGGGAGGGATTGGTTTGATGACACATGGAGTAAAAATCCAGCTGAAAGAGAACATTCTCAGAACACTGGATAAAAACGTTCTGTCAAAGTTATCAAAAGTTCTTGCAGTAACGTTAGTAGAACATTTGTTAAAATATACGTCATATATATCAGAAACGTTCTCAAGTAGCTAATGCAACATTTTAAAAGGTTGCAGAATTAAAAATCATTTTTAATAGCATTATGAGCATAATTTTATTAGTTTTATTATGTAACGTAAACGTTATGGAAACATAACGTCTATTAGATAAATAGGACCAAATTTGTTTGATTTTGTGCTTAAAGTCCCTCTGTTTCCATTCTGAGATATGAGACTGCGGTCGCCTCTGTGGGTGTCGCACAGCTCTTTTGTCCCCTCGAAGGCGCGACAATTTGGCGACAATTCATTTTGACATAGTTTGGTTAAATTTATTCGAAATCAATTCGGCTCACTTTAATTCCGTTTAATCAAATTTGGTTCCATTTGATTTGATTTGCTTTGATTCGATTCAATTTAGCTCAACTCACTTTAATTCGGTTTAGTTCGGTTAAAGCTTATAAATCCCTGCGGGGACGATTCACAGGACGACACGGTGATAACAAGAAAAACAAATGTGGACACACAGTCGGCATGTATTTAGGGAAATTAAGGAGCAAAGGAGAAAGGGAGGCATGCTCTATATCGACTTGGTTATCCGAGCTTGTTCTCTTTTAATTACTTTAATGGGAATTAAAAGCAAAGGACTCGGACTACATCCTATTTGCATACACCCCAGATTTTCCTCTCTGGTGAGGAAACATAGTACATACAAAAGTACATACTTCTGTGTTACAAAAGTACATACTTTTGTGTATAAAGTAAGGCTTACTATCATACCTTAAAACAGTTTTGTTACTGTAAATGTTGAGTACTGTACGTGCTAGCAAAATGAAGCTCGCGAGATGTTTTCTGTGTGTTGATTCCAAACGTGTCTTCAGTAGCTTGACCTCTCAGTTTCTCTCAGATGGTGTTTCTGGGTGATGACCTTTTCATTGGACATGCACAGACTGATATTTTGAACAAGGTGTTTACATGACACAGAATTGCAATTAATATTTGATTTCTAGATGACGTGATATTAGCAAATACCACAATTGCTTTACATGAAGTATGAACAATACACTACAATACAATGCACATTTTTAGAGTGTTGTATTACGTTCTATAAATGTTCTGTCAGTTATCAAAAACATTCTTGGAGTAACGTTAGTCAAAATTTCAACATTATAAATTATATATAAATTTTTTTTATTCTGAAGTAGTTAGTGGAACGTTTTGAAAACGGAATTACTATTCAAATAACGTTCTTATAACCAAGCAGTAACGTTAATACAATGTCTAAAAAATAAAATTTTTAACGTTTTTGCTACTTGCTGGAAATGTTAGGGAAACGTTTTCACAACCTAAAATTGTTGGCTTCCTTTTTTAACGTGTATTCTCATGTGCACATAAAGACAGTCAGTGGCTCAGTGGCTTTTGGAAAGATCACAGCTGGATGTGAAACTCAGCAGAGCTCAGCTGAGGGTACACAAGATTTCCATCTTCACAGTTGTTTGTGCGCGTGTGTGTTTGTGTGTGTTCTCTATCCGCTGTTCTCTAGATCCTTCGGCACGGCACAGCTTGAGGGATCTATAGTTGCCATAGAAACGGCAGCAAGCCTGTTATCAGTGTAAGTGTAATGAGAAAAAATGCAATTTCAGCCAGCTTCAGCATCACACGCGGGTACACACACACACTGTCAGTGGTCGACTGTAGTGGTGCCACTTTTTGCTGGCCTGTCTTGTTTCACAGTTCATCTAACAGAAGACAGTAGAGGTTTCTCCACCATGCTCAACTGATTCCCAGCTAACAATTTTAGGTTGTAAAAACATTTCCCTAACATTTCCATTAAGCAACAAAAACGTTAAGAATGTTATTTTAAGCTTTGGAACGTTGAAAACATTCCGTTTTTTTGTATACGTTGTATTAACATTATTGCTTGGTTTTACAAACATTATTCAAACATTTGTTAATTCTGTAATGTTTTTAAAATGTTCCACTGACAACTTAAGAATCAATTTGCTTTGATATATGATATATAACGTTAAAAAGCATTCTGCTAATGTTACAGCAAGAACATTTCTGCTAACTTTGAGAGAACTTTTAGAGGGCGTTAGCCAACGTTCCAAAAACATTCCCTGTTGGCTGGGTTGTCATTTAATTTGCATAGTGTGGAGCTGCCTGCTGTACTGCACCTTTAAAAGACCCTTCTTACCTGAACCTGTCTCATCTCCACCTGTCCACACTTAAGCGTTCTGTGGATCTCCCAGAAGGACCATTCACCGCTCTGGTGGGGCTTTTTTCAGAGGTAAAGAGACCTAATGGAGTTTTCACCCAGAGGAACATTTGATTGCTCAGATATTTCTCTCGCGTCGACTGGAAATGGCTCCTCTATAGAAAACTCCATATTTAGCATTGATTTTTCAAGACCTCATCCAGTAACTAGAAAAGTCAGACATTTATTGGTCAGAAGGGGCGAGCCACCTGTAGAAGAGACATTTAAGAAACCGAATTCTCCATTCGCTCACTATTTATTCTCATCGCAGTATTTGAGAAACAGCTGAGATATTATTGAGCAGGTACACGACACATCAAAACTCCTTAATGTATCCTGATTTATTAACGGTAATATAATGATTCATAATTTGAGCTGTCAGGTTCAACCTACCGGGAAATGTCAGTTTGGCTTCATTTGACTTCAATATATGTAATGAAAAGTACGTAAAGTAACCTGCAGTTTTGTGTTTTAAACAGAGGTGGCGGTAGCAATGTTAATGGAGGCGAATGTTTGGGATTGCAGGTTTAAAAATAGTGGACGATGTTTTGTGCTAAATTCTGCCTTGGGTTCAGGACAGTTAGTTCAGACGTAACAGCTGTAGCTAGGCAACCTGGAACCCATCAGCTCAAGCATGTTAACTTTGACTAAATTTGATACACTTTCTAATTTCAGCTACCTGTAGATTTGACTTTTTTCCAAGATAATGTGAATGATGCAAGAGTGTTGTGAATGCTTACAGGGAATTGCTTGAAGTTGCTAAGATATACAGAGTATTTGTCTGTGCGTTGCTATACCGTTGCGTGAGTGTTTTGGGTGATTGGGGAGCCAAAAGTCTTTATGATATTCTGCAAAAATAGTTAGTGTGATAGATAGTTCGTGTTTAGAAAAGATATCGCACTTCTCTCCTCAACAGAACGCGCGATGGTATCTGAATTTCACTATATGGTTATTATAGCTAAATAATTTAAAATAAAAAATAAATAATGTTATTATTTTATCTTTAATTTTGTTGTTTTCTCTTTTCTGGCCAACGAATCCCTTAAAATACGAGCGTATGGAGACAGAGAGAGAGTTTGTTGCCATTGTGACTCCTAAGGACATATTGTCATATGTGTAGTATTAACACAATATCAATAATTATTCTTATTAATATCACAGTTATTGTCAATACTGGTATATTGTGAATGTCTTCAGAACAAAGAGATTAACTACGTCAAATGTTAATGTTTAGCGTCAGGGTTTTGTAATAATAATAATAATAATAATAGTGATCATTTAAAATTATTTAATGTAGTTTAAATAGTAGACAATGTGCTTTAATGATGTAATTTGTAAACTGTATTGTTTATGGTTTAAACAAGACTCAGTCTGAAGTGCTGTCTGGATTAAACCGAAGTTTTCTTTGTGATTTTGCATTTATGAAAATATGAAATCGAGGTCTTTTACATAACAGCCCTATAGAAAGAAAGAGAGAGAGAGAGAGAGAGAGAGAGAGCTGCATGTTTCTGCCACTTGGCAATGACCTACAATGTAGTCACACACAGTCACACATCAAAACGAATAAGGATCCAATGCCACGCTTATGAATTCTAGGTCACTAAGCTCCGCCTCCTCGTGCATGTTTCTCTTTTTATTTAATGCAGCAGTAATGCGATGTGCGGCTGCAATAGGCCTGGGGCAAGTGTGTGTGTGTGTGTTGATGTGTGAAAAAGTGTATACTGGTGTGTATGCAGGGGGAGTGTGTGTGTGTTTGTGTGTGGGTGTGCGCGTCCCTCAGCAACAGAGTCCTGATTTCTGCTGACAAATTCTTCATGTTGTCCTTCATCAACAAGATCTGCCACACAGAAGGGTCTGTCGCTGCTTGTGTGTGTGTGTGTCTCTGTGTGTTTGTGTGTGTTAATATTGCCTCTCATTAAACTCAGTGTTCAAACCTTGTTGAATTATTACAAACATAAAAAATTGGGTTTGATGTTGGAAAGTTGCTTAGAGTTTGCTTTTTTAAACCTCAAATGACATTTGTTTGCAAATGTTATTCAACAGCCATAGACAATAAAATATTAAATTTGTGCCCGAAAATGAGAAATACTACAAAGCATCAATATAAAAAATAATTATTACGACCATTGCTGTGTTCGCGTTGTTAGCTTAGCAGAACACTCCGACCACAAAACTTTATTGGATTCAGTTGTGAGTCGAGTCTAACGTGCGCGAGATGCATTTTTTTGTGTGACACGCAGAGTTGCTTACTATGTAGAGAGTTCCGGAAAGGTCACTTTTGAGCTTCCGTTTCAGTAGGCAGTAGACAGCGAAGCAGCGCACTAGGTTTCGGAGCAGAGCGTGTGTGTGTGTGGAAGGAGGCCGCGCTGAGTTTGTGCTAAATGTTATTGACAAGCAGCTATTTTCGGCCTCGCCTGCCGCTGCCAAACAAATGATGTAGCGCTGCTGTGTTTGGCACCAAATAGCGCTGTCGTTTTCATTGCGTTAGCGTGTGTGCGTGAGGCTCACATCTCAACGTCCTGTTTGATTCAGTGAAGTTGACATGAAGATGTTTTCTGCACCTCAGTGTTTGCCGGGTTTTCCGCGAGATCTTCTCCATGATTTCCTCACGTGTCTCTGAAAAGCCGCAATCCACGATCCATTTTTGGGGTTAAAAATGAGCAGAAATCAGTCAATGGGCAAGTACACGACAGTTCAACATACGCGCGCATAATGAGAAAGTAGTGAAAGGAACGTGCAGTTTCATGTTTCAAACAGAGATGGCGGCGGAGAGGCGAACGTTACGGATTGCAGCTTTAAATATACAAACGTATAAATATATAAATAAAATAAAAAATATATATATGTGTGTATATACTATATATATGTATATAATATACAGTATATATATATATATATATATAAACGTCTTAATTTTTAGCACCGGTAGTTTAAAATCGAATCCACATAGGACATCCAGTCCTGGTTTTGCGTAAGACCGAACGGGTCTTGCCTGGTATCGTGTTTAAGTTCTCTGGTGTTATGTCATCCACAAACAACATCACGTCTGCGTGATCAATATTTCCTTCAATTCATTCTGATGGATGCACGCGTGTCTGGGGCTTCGGTTTACTGCGGGGAGGCGAAATTTACCGATTTATTTATTTTAACTGTAATTAAATCTGCACAATGAAATCTGCCGAAGAGATACACGTTCAGATGGGCGAATTCAGAGGCGTCCCTTATCACATTAACCTTGAATTGCTTGTTTCCACTGCAATCTTTATGTGGCTTCTGTTATTCAATTGACGGGTGAAAAAATACGTCAGTCCTAGAAATTTAGGCTTTATTTGAAGTTCAAAGAACTTGCATTGTTAACTAGTCAATATTTGGAACAACAACCCAGCTAAAAGGAACATTCCCAAAACGTTGCCTGATGTTCTCTAAAAGTTATCAAGAAGTTCTTGCAGTAACGTTACTGGATCATTTTTTAACATTATATATCATATCAAAAATGTCCTTCTTAGGTAGTTTGTGGAATGTTGTAAACCCATTACAGAACCTAAAAACGTTTGATAAGCACAATTGTAACATTGTAAAGTCAAACATCGTATAGCTTCAGTATTAATTACGTTATCAAAAGAGCAGCTGGACTGTGGTTCCGCTACTTTAAATGGTGGTGTGATGGTTCTTCTGCGTTGCTGGACATTCAGAACCAGCTAACAGGGACAGTTCTCAGAATGTTGGCTAACGTTCTGTCAAAGTTCTCTCAACGGTATCAAAACCGTTCTTGTATACATGCGATATACATACCACCCATTGCTCTTAAGTCGTGGAATGCAGCTGTACAGATGAAAAATATCAAAAGATATTTAACAGTGAAATAAAGCAGTGTTACTTGGAAACATTAGGGAAACATTCTCGCAACCTAAAGTTGTTAGCTGGGACACCTGGTTTAAAGGTTTCAGAAGCGTGACTGATGTAGTGAGATGTAAGGCAGAGGGCATGAGTGACATAAGACGGAGTCCATGATGTTGAACCGTCTCTTTAATGACTCAGACCTCATGAAAAACATTGAACCCAGATCTTCCCTTCACCCATCATCTTATTTGTGCATTAATTCTTCTGCTAAAAACACAAGAGGCTAAAAACAGGGCTAAGGAAGGATTAAAAGAATCCTGCTATAAATGGACTGTTTGTTGCTGATTGGCTCTCTGAATCAGAATGAGACGAAGAATCTCATTTTCTGTGTGTTGTCGTCTTTAACACGGTTCTCGTCCTTGGAACATATACATGCATGATCAGACGTCTGGATGGTGGTTTGTCTGAAACTAAAACTACGATTATATTTAAATTAACTATTAATTGTTTTGAACAGAGAAGGCACAAGGCACGGATCGCAGCTTTAAATGGTGCACCGTACCTTTTTAAAACGACTCATCTGGAATACAGAACTAAATATGTTAATGTGACGACACACGGATGCTTCTCTGCGCTCAATATTCCGGCCCGGTTAAACAGATTCACTTGTTGATGGCCGGAGGTTTCGGACGACAGGAAATATTACAACTTAAAGGTCGCCGGCTGAGACCCCATTACAGCGCGAGACGCTTCATCATCCTCAGATAATCTCATAACTCGCCACATCTCTGCACTTCATTCCTGAGCGTTCCTCTCTCATTCTCTCCAAAGATGGAGTTTTCATCCTGCTGCTGGTGCTGCCCACCAACAGATAATGCAGCTGTAGCCCACAGGAGGAAAGAGTGCTTGTGTTATCAATCTCTCTTTCTCTCTCTCAATCTCTCTTTCTGTCTCACCTTCGCTCTCTTGTTTAAGTTCTAATGGACAGATTAAAAAAATATGAGCCTCAGTATAAAAGGTATTAAAGGAAACCCATAGACAAAAGGTTTAGTCAAAGGAATCTCTCACTCAGAATGAAAAAGTCTTTAGCTCATGGCCATCGATTTCCAAACAACCATTGAGATACAGTAGTACATGTAGCACATTTAGTGTGCACTTGAAATCTAGTGCACAAGTTCTAAGTTGGAACATAGGCCATATCTAAAGTCCTGAATATTATAGAGACTCCAGCAGCACTTATAAAAACACCCAGAACAGCTTAGCAAGCACATAGCAACACCAGCGTTGTGATGGAAAGATTAGGCATGTACCCTTACCATTTCTGTAATGTGTGTGTGTGTGTGTGTGTGTGTGTGTGCGGGTGGGTGGTTAGTTAGTTGGTTGGGTGGGTGTGTGTGGTCCTGGTATTCACTACATTATGGGGACCAAATGTCCCCACTAATATAGTAATACCAGTGAACTTTAACTTCAACATTTTTTAAAATCTAAAATAGCAGAAAGTTTTCTGTGAGGGTTGGGTTTAGGGGTAGGGTTAGTGTAGGGGAATAGAATATACAGTTTGTACAGTATTAAAAACCTTTCCAACGTCTATGGAATGTCCCCATAACATATGAAAACCCAACGTGTGTGTGCGTGTGTGTGTTCGGGCTGCGCTTCCCTCTGCATAGATTTGATTGGCTGTTAATACAGGGGACGGGGAGGTTGTATATACTGGTCTGAAAAGATATTCATTTAAATTGGCCCTCAATTATATCGGCCTTCTGTACACCAACCCCCTCCGACTCTCTCTGTTTCTTTGACTGTCCCTCTCTCACTGACACTCTCTCTCTCTCTCTTACCGTACTCTGCAGAATTTTTCTCATTTATAATTGCATTTTTTTCTCTTTTTCATCTCGATGGCCCCGTGCTGAAAGACTGACAGCTTAATCAGAATTAATTGGCCGCTTGCACCATCCCCATTTCTCCTTCCTCTCTTGTAATGTTTTATTCATCTGTAATTTTGTAATGCAAAATTAATTGCATTTAATAATACATTGGTACTGTATAGGTTAGAGGCAGATCCACATTAATGTACGAGTGTTTAGCGCGCCGCTGACGCTAATTAAACGAATGGCTAATGAAAAGGAAAAGGGGAAAGAAACAAAGAGGAAATGGAACAGGAATGGCAAAATGGAACGTTTCAAAAAATGAAAGATGGGCCACGTATTTCCAGAACGATCCGTGGAGCAGATATTAACACAGAGGTGCGGTCTGGTTTAAAATTCAATTTCTAATTTATCGTAAAACACTTTCTGCATCTTTTATTTAGTCATTTTTTTACATTTGATTTATCGGGGGCCTCTTAAAGCAACGTGAAGTTGACCAATCAATGAAGACTCTTGACTGAATTTGATTGGCTGTCATTGATACAGTGAAGGTGATTGGCTCAAGCACCACAGCAGGAGAGTTTATGTGGGCTCAAGAATGAAATTCTTTGAAGAGGACAGCATAACAGGAAGTCTTTTAACGAGAGACTGAATAAGAATATTAAAGATTACGATGGATTTAAGATTTGACATTTCAGCACTGAAACCACAAAGAAATAGTTAAAAGTTTGCTATTGTGTTTACACAAGAATACTGTGTTCGGTTAAATTATGTACAAGTTTGGTTTTATGTATATAGTAAATATAACATACAGGGATAAAATATATGAACAATCAGCAGAGATTCTGCTATCTCAGCTAACAATATAAGGTTGTCAGAACGTTTCCCTAACATTTCTATTAAGTAACAAGAATAAAAATGTTATTTTGAAAGCTCTGGGAAAGTTTAACGCCTCTAGTTTTAATAAGAACATTGTCTAAACTTTTTTAATTAAAAAAATTAAAAAACTTTTTTTAATAAATTTTTTAAACATTCCACTAACTACTACAATAATAGTTTTTGATATAGGATATACAAGTTAACATTACTACCAGAACATTTTGATAATGTTCTGGGAATGTTCCCTGTTAGCTGGATTCTCATGTAGTTAGCTGGATTCATGTCGCTGAGAGCGTCTGCAAAATGATGTAAGATCTTAAAACGCTGTGTTGTTAAACAATGTGACTTTGCATTGTGACTTTTGGATTCCTGAGCATAATCACAGCTTGCAACATTAATATAGAGGTAAATTCATGTTTATCCAATCAGAAATGAGTTTTATAATGTTCGTTTTACTGTTTTTAGTCTTTTGTTTTTAAGGATTCATAATGTGAAGCTGTTTTCTCACCCAATACTGAATAATTCAATAAAGTAAAACAGTTTCGATGGTGTGTCGGAATCAATCTGACATCACTGGAAACTGAGAAAAAAGCATCATTTATTCAGTGAGATTTCTGAAAACTCAAGTGCGAAGTTACAGAACAGAGACAGTGAGTGTTAGATCAGTAAAAGGGAATACGCCATAACTTTACATAATTCATTAATCTATCACACTCGTTTTTGAATGGTTTGCCTGTTTTGGGAGTTGTTTTAAGTGTGTGTGTGTGTGTGTGTGTGTGCGTGGTATAGAGGTGTTGTTTTTCATTATAGAGGCACCTCCCACAGTCCATGAGTGCGATGGTGAACAGTTGGTCTCAGGTCTGTGGGGAACACGTATAATTTGAGACACTGAAGCATTGTGCTGCGTTTGACTGTACTTGGATCTGCTTTGTGCGTCATTGGTGTGTGTCTTCTGCAGAGCTTCGTTCCCATTTTTTTTGCCAAACGTGTGAAAAGTGTGTCGTGCTGAGATGCATGTGTGATTTTTAACAGGAAATCTGTCGCCCGATCCATCGACAGGTTATCTTTAAACTTCACACATTCAGATGGTCATATAATGCAGAACTGGCACATGGAAACGAGGAGATTGTTTTAGCGAAACTATCTGGAAACAGTCTGAAGTAAAAAATGACACCTCGTCGCTCAGAGTAACTCGGTCATTAGAAGCTAATAGAAGCTAACTGATTCTCTGTGTAAATTCTATATTATATATATCAAAAACTGAAGTTGTTAGTGGAACATTTTTAAAACTAGACATTTAAAAAATGTTCAAAAACATTTAAAAAAACGTAAAAATGTTCCTACAACCTAAAATTTTAGCTGGGGATTTGGGAGAAAACATTAAGCTGCTCTGCAGTGTTGTCTGCTATTTTAAACATGCGACTCCTTTAAATTCAAATGAACTTTGATTGGCTGGTAATGTTTTATTGTTCATATGCTGGAAAAAAAATAAGAAGGAATGATACTTTTCCAAGCGACCCCAACAATATCATTCCTCTTTGGTCATAGTCACATTTAGAATGATTATTAAAACTTGCCATGTTGTAAACAGACCTTTAATCTTTATTTGTGCAATTCCATTCAGTGCTGCTCGTGGCGTAGAAGTGATTTATTTTAAGAAACTGCTTGCCATACCCTTCTGCTGATATACTGATCCACATTGTGTGTTAAAAATCTCACTTCCTACAGTGGATTTAGTGCAGGGATATCTATGTGCAGTGGAAATGTGCTTATATAAGGGTTTCTGCACGCATGGCATCTGTGTTTACACAGTGTGTGTGACACATGGAGAGCTGTCTCCAGTTGACATCCTGCGTTTCTACTCTTGCTGTCTTTCACAAACACACTTTCTTACTCCGTCTCTTCTGTCACATTTCCTGCAACACTCCTCCCTAACCAAGATCGGGCTCCGTTCCAAATCTTACTGAGCTGCCTTTATAGCATGCCTACATAGGCAGTTGTCTTATAAGAGAGCATGCTAACCATAATGCTACTCATTAGAACCATAGATGCCATAATGAACCATAATTAAAATAATTATGCTATAATGCTACTCATACAAACACAAATAATAGTTTCCTGCTTGAAGTGCGTTCGACTCACAATTAATTTTAATGCAGATGAGATATGATATTTAAATATAGATAGCACAAATATACAGAGCACCATTTTGGGGCAAGATTTTTAGGTACATTTTTAGTTATTTTAAACAATTCATACTTTTCTGTGGAAAATGAAGTATATTTCTAAAGTCTGCATAAACCGGAAGTTACAACCGAGTTTGTTTCAGTGTTCTGATGTAAATTAATGTAAAAGAGAGGTTTTTGACGCAGACAGCAGACTACCATTGGAGGGGAGTGGTTGACAGCTGTGGCGCAGATTTTGATTAAAGAGATCAAGGACATGTGAATTTATAAAATAAGAATCGTAGATTTTGATTTCATGGTGACTTGAACTCTTTCTCTGTGGTATTTTTGTTCCACTAAGCTTGTTACAGTGCATTGTGGGATTGCTTCCTCCATGAACTACACATGTGATGCTGTCTTTTAGAATCGTTAGGGAGCAGAACAATATTGTTGCCTACGTTTTGGAACAGTGTTCAGTTAGGGAGTGTGGCTGTGATGCCTTAAAATGCTGCCTACAGAGAAATGTGATTAGGTTTTAGAACACAGCTTCTGACTAAAGGCTGTTTAAAAGCTACACTGCACATATTTTTGTGTGTGATTGTGTGTGTGATTGTGTGTGCATGGGGGTTTGTAATCCTGCATGAGTGAAGCATTTGGTGTGCAATGAGAGAGAGAGAGGGATAGAGAGAGAGGGAGGGAGAGGGAGGAGTGGGTGAAGGAGAGAGAGAGAGGGAGAGGGGAGAGAGAGACAGAGAGAGAGAGAGGGTTGAGCATGAATATAGCCTGAGGATGTGACAAGTGAGAGTATGAGATTAGAGAGCGTGCGTGTCTTGAGATGAAGAGAACACAGAAAGGAATGAAAAGACGCTCATCACTGAAGTCTTAAAGATGGACAGATTACAGACACAGTTTTGAGCTTGACTTAAAACTAGATTTTGACCGTTTCTAAAGGAAATGTAAGTGGTGCTTGTTAAACATCACTAGGGAGTTCTGTGTGGTTGCCAGGCCGTTATACAGTTGCATTGGTTACTCTAGGTGGTTGCCAAGGCTTTGCTATGTCGTTGCTAAGGTGTTAGCATGCTGCTATGCAGTGGCTAGGACATTTCTGGATTTTGTCAGGACATTAAAAAGTGATAGAACCTGTTATCAACAAGGCACATGATGTTAGATATTCATGTCTAAAGCACAAACAGATCTGGGCGTGTTAGGTGTCAAATTACAAATAGATAGATGGAATTAATATTAAAATACTTACGGCTGAAATTGTTTTCTTCTAAGCACTTTATAACCCCCAGTCTCAGTAATGCTTATAGTGGTGCTTTAAAACAACAGTGGATCACACTGGATTCAAGCTTGTACTGTGTGTGTATGTGTTGTGTAAAGTACACCGAAAGCCACAATGTCTCTCCAATGCAGAAATGCAATTCAAATATATTCATAATTTTACACGAATGCAGCATGTTTTTTCATGAGCCATATTTTTGCTGTAATACATGCTCATATGCCCATCTAATGTCTGACATACAAACACTCTCTCTCTCTCTCGCTCTCTGAGGGCAATCAGAACTGGTTTGAGGTCAGTTTGAGTACAGTTTGCCATTTATGTCTTTTACGGTGGTAGTGAGCCATTATCTGAGCTGTGCCGCACACGCACACACGTGCGCGCTGTGGGGTCGTTTCATAACACTATCGATTTATACCCTGGCACAGATAACAAAATGCATTGTGGGTTTGGATGTTGACACTGCTCCCCTCATCAGATTAAAGAATAGCCTGTGTGCGTGCGTGTGTGTATGCTTTGTGTACTCTGTGCGTGTGTGCGTGTGTGTTTATGCTTTGTGTATTCTGTGTGTGTGTGTTTATGCTTTGTGTATTGTGTGTATGCTTTGTGTACACTGTGTGTGTGTGTGTGTGTGTGAGCAGTATATCTCTAAATCAGGCAAGTAAACACTCATTAGTTTGTTTGTGTGTATCTCTTGCTTTCTGTTCTATGTGGTCTGCAGATGTCACACTGTGCAGTGTAATTTGCAAACTATTCATTTATGCTTTTGTTACTTTATGTTTGTGTGCATTCGTTTTACCCAGAATGCTTTGCTTTGGTGGTCCTTCTTGATGCAACACAATACCACATAGACTGTCAGGTTGTATTCTCCTTAAGTGTGGAATTAGTAGTATGTACTTTGTTAGTGATGAGAAAGCATTTGAGTATGTAGTAAGACAGTATGTCACTATTGAATTAAACTGTCCTGTTGTTTATGATGGTTATATAACTGATTTAATTATGATTGCATTGTGTATTATTTGACTTAAAGGACCATACATCTTTAAAGGCTTTGACACTCTGTTTTCAATGTCTTATGAGTTTGGATGCATTGTTCTTCCTAGCACAGATATGTGAATTTGGGTGCAGCCGTAGTGTGTTACGATCGGGCTGTAATAAACTTTAATGATTAGGAACATGCCTGGTTTACAGAGCATAATGACAGGACCACAGAGCAAGAACATCTTCGGCTCATATTAACCTTTCACAGGAACCGTGTCATTATAGAGTCTGTACTAATGATCCTCTCATTACAACACAATACAGCTGCCCGACCCAGATCAACCCTGTACCGCACAGCACTGGTGGACATCAGTGATCAGAACTAAATCAACTCACCACAAATCAATACCCCACACGACACACACACACACAGATGCCTGGCAAACCCAGCTAACCGGGAACATTCTCATGTTCTCTAAACGTTCTTAAAAAGAAGTTCTTGCGGTACCATTAGTGGAATTTTTGTCAACATGACATCGGCACGCATTCTAAAAATGTGAGCATAAAAATGTTATTATTAAATTGTTAGTGGAATGTTTAAATGATGTTCTTAACCAAGCAGTAACGTTAATGCAACGTCTTAAATCTGGATGTTTTGAACGTTCCTTTTGTTCATTTTTAATGTTTTTGTCACTTAAAAAAACGTTAGGGAAACATTCTTACAATCTAAAATTGATAGCTGGGAGGAACGTCACTGTGAACTGATTTCAGGTCATTCATGTCATAAGTGACACAAAGTGAAGCGATGATATCTAAAAAATGTTTTTAGACATTGTATTAACGTTATTGCTTAGTTATAAGAACATTATTTAAAAATTATTTTTTAATTCTAAATCATTTTTAAAACATTCAACTAACTACTTAAGAATAACATTTTTGATATATATAATATATGACGTTCTGCTAGCGTTACTGCAAGAACGTTTTTTGATAACTTTAAGAGACCGTTGAGAAAACGTCTAGAGAACATTAGCCAACGTTCTGTGAACGTTCCCTGTCAGTTGTGTCTTTTTTATTTTAAGTTACATTGTAGGTTTGTGGGGACAGTGCATTTAAATGCGAGGACGGTGTAAGGACAGCGTTTCTGCTTGGGTTGTTTCATATTACCACTCTCACTCTTATTTTTAAATATGGAAAGAGTGCAGTGACGTCTTTTAAGAGGAGTTCTGAGGTCCCCGGTTTGCCTGCTGTAATTAGTTCTAACTCTCAGTTTCAGATTACGGTACCATCTGCTGTAGGAGCGGCTGCGCGCTGTCACGTAGCAGTTAGCAGCGCTTATGTAACCGAAAAGAACACGCTGCTTTTAAACGAGATGATGTTATACTGCGATTATCAAAGGATGGTGTTTTCAGAGCCCTTATGAATGTTGTTCCTGGTTCACTCCTGTGTTACAGAAGTCAAAATATTTTGGGAACGTGATAAATGCCGTTTAATTTGTCTCCCGTTCGGTGTCTTGAAGGCAGAAACGCAGATAAAACAACGAGCAACAAGTCAGAATAGCCGAGCGGCGGAGCGGTGCAGAGAGATGTTGTTGTCAAGGCAACACGATCAATGTTTCCTCTGTACACATCTCTCTGACATTCTGTCTGTCTGTCTGTCTGTCTGACACAGTACTGGGTGATGACTGAATGCAGGCCTGCTGCTTCTGCAGCACAGTTTTCGACAGTATTCTACAGTGACATTACAAACTGACAGTGTGGATGAGTGTTTGTTTGTTTGCGGTGTGTAGTGAAGTGAAGGGCAGGCAAGTATGGTGACCGGGGTTGTCATGGTATCAGATTTTCACAGTTATCATGGCCAGGGATTTCATGGTAACTAATTATAGTACTGGAAAAAAATCAGTAATGCTCTCAGTTTATATTTAATTTGGTTTATTTAGTGTTTTCTCTATTTTGGCCAACGAGTCACTGAGAATGACAGTGTAAGAAGGCAGAGAGAGAGAGTTTGTGTACATTGTGATTGTTGAGATGAATTGTTAAACAGGCACACAAGCGCCACCTACTGTGCTGGAGCGTCATTTATATATTTTCAATATTATCATATGCGTAGAATTAACACAGTGTCAGTAATCATGGGGATACTGCAACACTTGTAACGGTGACTCATACTCAGAATTTGTCCTCTACATTTAACCCATCCAGTCAGTGCACACACATTGGGGTAGTGAGTTATGACCAGACAACCAAAACTGGGCGAGGAGCTCCCCGGGCTTCTACTGGTAATGATAATTGAACTGTAGATCTTCGGGTTACAAGCCCGACTCGCTAACCAGCAGGTCACAGTTAACCCAAACACAGCCATCGAGTCGCTTCTCGCTACACAGATTAGCATTAGCTTGTGAACGTGTCTGGAGCACCATTACAGAGATAGTTCACCCAAAACTAAACTTGTATCTATATTTAAAGCCTGTAACTTGTTCTGAGTAACGTAAAGCTTCATAAAAGTAGAAAGGATTGTAACAGTCCATGCAGCATGTCTGCTGTAGTAATATAAAGCTACTGCGGATGGATGATCGCTTGTTTGGAACCTGAGAACTTTTTAAAGTCTCCAAAGAACCATGTAGCGACTGTAGAACTCTATACAACCAAAACGGCTCTAAAAATGGAAGAATCTTTATTTTATGTAACGTAGTAGAAAACCGTTATTCTAGATTGTTGTCTGGTTGTGTTCACAGAAATGTTTCAGCAGGGATACCACATGCACACACACACACACACACACACACACACAAACGTTCTGCGTTTTTACAAATTAAAAAAACACTTTATTTGTTATATTTGTCCTTTATATGGTTAAATAAACACACACACACACACACACACACTTTCCATCACTGATAGACAGTAATGGATCCCTGATAGCAAGCTGGGCTGTAATTGGATGTTTTTTCACACACTCTCTCTCTCTCTCTCTCGCGCTCGCTCGCTCAGTTTTCTAAAAGGAAAACAAGGTTGTTATATTGTTAAGATCTGATAACACAATCATGTCTTACATTGGTGATCATCTCCACGGATTCGAGACATCTTAAGCTTTGGTTCTTTTGTAACTTTCCTCAGATGATCTGCTCATACAGATGCTGTGCTATTAGTGTGTAATCTGTGATATATTCCCAAAACTTCATGATATATTTCCATTATAATATACACAAAAAATATATATATTATAATGTACTTGCTATGAGTTCAATATGATGGCTTTTTATATGTGTATTTTGATAATATGTATATCTGTATATTTTTATAGTAGCAATTATAATTAGCTAAGGCTACTCATAAGTAAAACGCAGATGACCTGTATCAGTCCAGGTCAGTTAATCAGCTTTAGTCTTAGAGATTATCAGTATCTGCCAATAATTGTGTTCGCACGTCGGATTAAGAGTCCTGCTGTAGATGTAATGTCAGTTTCAAGAGTCAATACTGAGTCAATGGATAATGATTTGCCATTTAAGTTACTGTTTTTAATGATTTCTGAGTGTTTTTTGAGTAAGCACTCCATACAGTTTCATTTTATGTTTGTACACAATAACATAATACATTTTTATTCTAACATTTTGTTTTTTCAACATTTTATTACATTTCATACATTACAAGATTCTTCATGGTGAAAATCAAGCTTATAGTGTTGTTTATATGTCTGTATGATGCTTTAATATGCTTTAAGACAAATCGTTTGAAACCTTGTCAACATCAGTGCTAAGTATTTTCCCCTTAAAACCAAAGAGAGTTAACCAAAGATTACAAGGTGACTTTAAACATATAGGCAAAAGTGTCATCACTAGAAGATTCCAGACTAAGTTAACTCTTTTCATTATATTGTGCGTGTGTGTGTTTAAATTTTGTTGCACACTGTGTCATCAGAATCTAACACGCTGACAGACGTTTATTTCGGAGCGGGGAGAGACTGACAGCTGATAACGATGGTAATTTATGACACAATCGTGTGAAAGAAAGTGAACTGTTTGAGATATCCGTCAAACTCTCTCACTCTTTTATCCCAGTCTAATAAAAGGACTGCGGTTCGACACTGCTGTGGAACACAGTGTCACTGTGTTTTTCTCTGTTTGACTGTGTATTCGTGTATACATCAGAACTTTGGAGATGACCGACAGCATGTCGACAACAGGGCGTGTGTTTTTGTTTTTCTTTGTGTGTCTGAGCGAAAACCTTTCTAGAACAAACCGATTCTAGAAGAAAAAGACTTTCGGTAAATAATGACTCTTGATGATTAAATGATTTTTTCTTCATGCTATTGGTGTCTGTTGGTCTGTTGTATGGCATGTGAAGTTTAGATATAGCGACCACTCAGAATACCCTAGCAACCGCACCATACTGTAGTAATGTTATGAATACAATACACCATAACATTCTTGCTTGGTTATAAAAATGTTATTTGAATTTTTTTTTAATTCTGTAACATTTTCAAATGTTCCACTAACTACTTAACAATATATGATATATAATGTTAAAAAAGCATTTCACCAACATTACTGCAAGAACGTTTTGGTAACTGATAACATTTTTGGACAATGTTAGCCGACATTCTGAGAACATTCCCTGTTAGCTGGGCTAACATCTTGCTGGGCAGTTGGAGTGGGTGGCTATCCATTTCCTGTTTGAATGAGGTCACACCAGGGTCTCCATACTGGAATCCGAGCTGTCAGTTTGTCTGATTGACAGGCCCATTTCAAAAGCTGCACTAATTCCATTAAAACGTTGATTGGCGGCTCAACTCTCCTCTGCTCACACACACACAGTTGATAAGGTTACAGCGCGATCAAGCAGAGACTGTCAATCAAATGCCTGGCAGAGGTTAAAGGTCACTTTTGTTAACTGAGCTCGCATTCGTGCAGAGAATGCGCAGTGTGTTCTGATAGCATGCATACTCGCATGTGATAGCCAGACAGGGTGGGCAGCAGTGACAAGCCATTATTCATTTTGCATAATTACATCCTTAACACCAATCATCGATGTCTCGCCATGGAAACGTGTCTCACTATAGAAACGTGTCCTGGAGGAATATTTACAGACCCAGGGGAGAGATGCATGTTGAATACCCTGGAGAGGGACAGAGAGATGATCAGTTTCAACCCAGATCAGTTTTCTTCTGTAGCTCAGTGCAAGAATGCACAAAAACATGTACGGATGCTGATGCAGTGTGTGTGTTTGTGTGTGTACGCATGACAAAAATGAACTTTTGCAACGCGCCAACAGCAGGTGAGAAAATTCACAAGCCACAAAACTGTATTTTGCATGCATAATTTACTTAAAGAACATCGTTTCCTACCTTCTGTTAGAGGTATGTAGGCAACTTCAGAATAAGTAGAGATAGCAAGCTAACGTTTAGACCGAATGCAATCATTAGACGAACTTTTAATGGTTCCGTGCCTTAAACAGAAGATATGTATTTAGATAAATATATTTATACCTATTTTCTAGGTGATTGCTGTCAGGATGTGGAGAGACTTTTTAACCAACATAACGGAAACCGTTCGCCTATCCTGCCTTTAACAGCACAGGTCATTGCACTGCCCCCAGAACCATATTAGTATGTGATTAAAAATTTTTTTTTTGGTTAAGGTGATTAAAATGTTTGCCACCTAAAGAAATTAATAGTACCGAGAACTCTGTTCAAAATTCTGTATTTAATATAAAAATAATATGAATATTCTACAGTCATGTCAGGTGGGCCACCCTCATGGGGGCTGCCATGTTGAGATCATGTGACCAGCGGATGCCACTCACTTCCTGTCAGTTGAATAGAGACGACTGTGAGCAGGTATTCCTACAATAACATCAGTAACTAAAAACATTCTCCTGTGCATGATGATTAATCTTATCATGCGCAATCAGTCTCGTGTCTATCTCGTGTCACAACAGCTTCTATTTTGCTCTGTTTTAGTGTCGTTTTGTTCTCTGTATGTTTAGTTCGGGTTGTGTGTGTAGTCTCAATAACAATGTAATGGCTGGATGTAGTTTACAGTTGCCATGGAGATGCACTATAAAGAATAACATGCATTAATGCAGGTTTCTTAGAGCTTCATATTTTCAGATGTTTTCCCTGAATTGCGCAGTTCTCATATCTGTGTGAAACATGCTTTGCAATCTCAGGTGATCTCTCTCACACACACACACACACACACACACACACGCACGGCTCCATCATCTTCACTGGGCTGTATTTAGGGCACACACTGCATTTTGCTGTTGCTGTGAAAGTGGATAAATCATATTAGGGCTCTTTGTGTTTGTGTGTGTGCCCACAAACATGGGTATATGGGTATGAAAAATGCACCAAACAACTGTTTTTTTCTGAAGATTGTGGACATGGAAGCAAAAGTGTGCACATCTAATGTGTAGACGCATCTTTATGGAATACTTGATTCTGATTGGTCAGTCACGGCACGTTGATATTTTTGTGTATTGACCACTACACTGTAAAATTGACTCGCTGGTAACAGTAATGTTCCACACTCACATTTCCTAATTTAACTAGTTTTAATTTATTCATATTTTAATTAAATATATTAAAATTAATAATTGTTTTTCAGTTGAATTTACAAGTTTTATTATTATTATTAATTTTATTTAAACGTTTCCAAAGTCAGTGAGTAATCGTGTTAAGTAGTCGCGATCATTGGGCAAAATAATTGTGATTATGATTTTTGTCATAATCAAGTGGCTCCACTTATTTCCTAATGTAATCGCTGTAGTCAAATACTGACTCATCTTTTATAATGCAGAGTTTAGAATAATACAGTACGAGTGTGTGTGTGTGTGTGTGTATGTGCACGCGTCGTCTCTGTTTCATTTCTTTATTGTGTCTGAACTCAAACATTGATGCTGTTTGCTTTCAGCTGCGGCCTCATTTGCCCGAATAAAAATTTATGATGACATTTTCTACATTCCATAAAGTATTCATAAATGTCATTACTAATATCTCTCATAGATCATTTAAATTGATCTGTGTGTCCGGTGTGCCACAGCAGGAGCTCTGTGGATGTTCTCGCTGCGAACGAAACCTTCTGCTGTCTCTCTCTCCCTCTTCCTGTCTCTCTCCCTCTTCCTGTCTCTCTCCCTCCTCCTGTCTCTCTGCTCATTGGCTTTTATCAGGCTTTATCCTGTGTTATTATAGTACCTATTGAATGATGCTCACTCTGTGTGTTTGTGTGAAAGATATGTACCATAATGCTGCCTGCACACTAGAAGAAGTACAGAAGAAGTGTTTACTGGCCAGGATTGTGTAAGATCTGTTTTGGAAGTGCAACTCGAGCTAGATCGGTTTTAAATCAGGTGTGAATACGCTGAATTAGATGGAAACCGGATCAACCTGTCTGAATTTCTCATTGGCTGCTGAAGCAAACATTTTCTCAACTTTGGTTGCATGACGGATCTGTATTTGCATCTGAAACCCTTGTGTCTGTCTGTCTTCTCCATCACGCTCATTAAAATCTGCTGGGTTTCTGCTGCTTCCTAGCGCGCAGGTGCCCAAACACTGTGTCTGCCCCAGATGAAAGCAACGTGTCGTAATGCATCAAAACTAAATCGCTCCCATTAAAATCAATGAAGCTGTCTGCAGCAGACGCGTCCACTGTGCCGTGTTTCTATTTTTGACATAAATAATGCAATGATGTGTGAAATCCAGCCCTTACCTTTACATCAATCTTTCTGTGGGTAAATTCTCCCAATTACACGCATAGCTCAAAATAGAAGTTCTTCAGGGGCTTTTTGTAGCACCTTGAGTACGGCGAAGAACCCTTTTCTTATTAAGAACCATTTTAGACTCTAGAGTGTGTGGTTATGTAGAGAATAAAGCTCCTAAGACAGTCTGGGTTCCTCAGATCTGTGTCTTGGGTTCTGAAACCGTTTTGTTATGCTGGTTAAAAGTCTCTTCACATCCTGATACCATTCACTAAGTAAAGTGGTTTAAATATATTTATAAATATTAAATATAAATATTTATAATATCTTCTATGGAAGGGACAGTAACCATAGAATGTTCGTCCAATCATTGCATATCTCCGTGCACCACGTTCATGTGTTGGAGGAGGCGTGGCTTTGGAGAGCGCTCTGAAGGGAGGGTAGAATCTTATCATTTCAAAGCTAGCCTGCTGTTGCTAGCCTCTCCAAAATTTCCTGCCTTACCTTCACAATGCAATAGATTAGTTTGTGAGTAACTGGAGAGTAAAATTTATTTTGTGGGACCTTGATAGGATGAACAATAGATCACATGGGTCGAACTCCTCCGGGGCCCGAAGTCAAATCTCTCTCTCTCTCTCTCTCTCTCTCTCTCATTAGTGCCTTTGAGAGATATGACACAGGAATGGATGCTGATGCAATTACAGTGAAACTGATTGAAGGAAGAGGTCAAATTATCACAGCAGTGATTGTCCTTTGTCTGAACGAGGAGTGTGACATTCTGCAGTGATTAACGTGTCAGAGAAGAAGAAGAGCGCGACGTGCAGACGGTCTGCCGAACGCTCTGCTCTGATTATAATGTCACGCTCATCCACTGTCATGCCTCCCGTTTGATTTGAAGCTGTGACTCTGTGATCATGTGGATGGCAGTCAGATCCAGTGTGGGTTATTTTGCCCCACTTCTTCTGCAGCTCTGTATGGGTGGGCTGGGTCAATAACTTAGTTTTGATGTGGCGATGGACTGATATATCGGTTAGCCCGATTAATTGACTGATATTTGGTCATTTTAATTTAATTTAAATTATAATATCCAGCTGAATGTATATTTTCCTTATCAGATAACTACTTACGGAAGAATAGACAACTGAGAAAGTAATTAAAATATATATTATATAACATCTATCTAACCCTAATCTATCTATCTATCTATCTGTCTATCTATCTATCTATCTATCTGTCCATCTATCTATCATACATCCATTTCATGCCCTCAATTACAGCTGTATTTCATGGTATATATGTATATTTGGATATATACATATTTTATGTACATCATTTTACTTTACATATATTCAACAAAATGGTATTATTTTTATTTGGTGCTGACATCATCTGTGACTGTACAACATGTAGTATCATAACAGAACTCACAGGATGTGATTTTCAATTTGTGAGGTGGACCTTTAGACTTCCGTTAAGCATGAACATGTTCACGTATGCCCACCCACATGTGCACACCCCCTCGCGCATACGCATGCACGTGCACACACACACACACACACACACACACACACACACTTCAAGAGTTTTCTGGCCCAGTAACTCAATGCTGTAGTGGCGTCACATGGGAGCTGTCCAGCACATGTGGTGCTGAAACAGTGTGACTGTGCATTCAGATGGATCCTCCCATAAACACTCACTGGTAGATGCGCTCACACACACACACACACACACACACACACGCGTGTGTCTTTACCCTTCACAGCTGTGAAATATTGATGAGAGACTCATAATGGTATGAGCTGAGCCTGTGTGAGAATCTCACGCATGAATTATGAAGACAAGACCATGACCGTGTGTGTGCTCAAAAGTGAACACATTAATATTAAATGGCCAAAATTAGACAGGCTGTCACACACGCTCAAACACTTTAGCATTCACTTATAGATTACAGTCGCACAACACCTACACTATGTGTAGAATGGAATGCACTTACCTATATAGTATATTTATATTGTATATTTATATAGCATATAAATATATAAATAGTATGTAGCGTGTATAGTGTAGTGTTATACATGTATAGATGCTAATGCACCACAAGTATCATACAGAACCATTAATAAACCAACGTTCATCCATCCTGAGATGATCGTTACCATCAAGTTCACATACTTCAAAGATAGTATGTGTAGTATGGCAGCATGGAATTTTGAACACAGCCCAGAGGCATTCTTCAGAACCACTGAGTTCTATCTTCTGGAACTGAGCCAGTGAGCAGCTAGCTGTAAATTATAACATTACCCATAATTCCGTGGGGCGCACACATCGTTCAGCTTACATATCTACAGCAATATATCACATCATATCACATCAATATCGTCCTTAAATCCATGTTTTATTGCATTTATTAAACGCGTGTTTAATGAAATACTTATTTGCACTGGGCTTCACCACACTGCTCTGAGTTGACCAAATGATATTTAATTACCATTTATTAGCAGCTTAGGTATATATTGTGAAGATGTGTCTATTAATAACAATTAATGTGTAGAACAGGGTTAAGGTAAGTGTGTGTGTAATATCTTGGTTTATGAATTGTGCTGCTTGAGTCTTCCTAGCTAACAGGGAACGTTATAAGAGCATTGGCTAACGTTTTTAAAAGTTAAGCCGACCTTTTGTAACGTTATAAATCATATCTATCAAAAACGTTATTCTTAAGTAGTTAGTGGAACATTTGACAAACGTTGCAGAATTGCAAAATGCCAAGCAATAATGTTAATAACATTAACAATAACATTTATAAAAAACTGGGCATTCTGAATGTTCCTAGAACTTTAAAAATAACATTTTAATGGAAACGTTAAGGGAAACGTTAGGGAAATGTTCTTACAACCTAAAATTGTTAGGGTTATTGGTTATATGCATGTTTATGGAGTTCAAAACTGAGTGAGTGTTCCTTGCTGTCTGTGTGTGAGAAGCACAGTGGACAGTTGTTTCCTCTAGAGTTTGCATTGACGCATCTGTGTTTGTGTGCCTTAAAATGCTGTCTAGGTAGGAAGCACACTGAGTATTGGAACAGAACTATTATCTTCACTCTCGAAACAAAGCCTGAGAGTTTTCGCAAGACTGTTGGGCCAGAGTGCTGTGTGTGTGTGTCCTGTGTGTGTGTCTATTAATAACTGGCATTAAGCGTCTGATCTATGGGGACCTGCTATTGTTAAGATGAACTGCTGTGAGGTCCAGCACAATGTTGTCACATTCTTACAGCTGTCTCATTACACACACACACACACACAATGTGTTAGTGCCTTGTTTATTACCCACACTACAATTCCCCAAGGGTCACTTCACTGACCTACACACACACACAAACACACACACACACACATCTCATCCATTTTAATGCTCAGTTTACAAACACACACACACACACACACACACACAAAGGGACTGAACATTTGAAATATCTTAACATTTTCTCTTTGCTGTTTTAAATGCTGTTTGTTTAAGAGTCCTCATCAACCTGACACAGAAACCAATTGCAAGTTTGGGGCGGGGCTACCTATTCTCCGACCAATGACGGACAGTGTAGTGTTTGTTTGAAATTTGAATTTTGAAGTAAAGTCAAAGAGACTATAGACATCCAGAGACAGACAACCATTCAAGGTTGAGTTAAGTGTGATATTTGGTGACTTTCCTCAGAGGGAACAAACTCGGACATATCTAGATCAAACTGTGACAGATGTGAGACGTGGGCAGAGTTATCAGATCAGGAGAGCAGTGCAGGCCAGCATTGATTCTCAGTGCTAAAACAGCCTCATATTGATTCTGGAGGTGTGGAGAAACAGATTAGCGACAGAGCCTTTCTCGAATGATTCTTTATTTAAAGCCGCAATCCGTAACTTTGTAGGTTAAAAATAAACAAAAATCAGTTGTTGAGCAAATACACGACAGATCTTGCCCTGATTCGCAACGGTAAGTTTATAATAATGATTTGTAATTTGAGGTGTCAGGTCCGATTTTGCTGGAAATATCTGTAAACAAAAAGGAGGTGATCCGATTACTATATCACACGTCCAGGTACCGTAGATAGTGCAGCGTTTGTAGTTCTTATAGCAGTTGTTTAGAATTTAAATTTGTCATCCGCATTAAGAAAATAACTCTGCAATCAACCTGCAATTTTGTGTTTCAAACAGAGATGGCGGTAGAGAGGCAAAAGTTACAGATTGCAGCTTAAAGACACCCTGGAAGTACAGAGAAATCATTCTACTCTAGGAATGAGCGTTCAGAAAGATGAAAGATATGTTGTGTACGGGTGAAGTCGTGGAATAAGTAAACGCGTTACCCGCGATCCAGAGAGGCTGTTTTATTCTGCAGATGTCCAGCTATCGCATAGCTACATTTTGGGACACCTTCACGTGGTTTAGCCCACTGGATAGGAGTCTTGAGGTTTTGAATGCTGCCATGGGGGATCTGTATTGTGTTATTGATTTAGCATGTGGATCAAATATTGACTCTTTGGGATTGTGCCATATATTCTTAGAAATCATGAAAGGTCAGCTGACATTGATAGAGTGGTCATGTTTTCCCAGGGTTACTGTGTTATTGTCCCATCATTTCACCTCAGGGTATTTTAGTGTTGTCCACCTATGCCCTGCCCTGCGACTTTGATTGATGTCTTAGGCTGCGTTCTAATTCACACACCGTCTATCCTGAATAGTGGCCCAGATAAAGATTAGTGGGTCCCGAGTCGTGCGACATTTGCCAAAACAGTACCGTAAAAGCCCAATGTGTCTGAATGGTTTACTGTTTCCAGTGAATTTACACGTATACATTCACTGGAAACAGTAAACCAGTGTAGTGTATCAACCTTCTTCTGCAGCTGGAATAAAGAAATAACTAAATTTCTGTCCTTTATTCTATACATCCTTTATTATAGCGACAGAAGGAGGATGATAAACAACACAGATGGATTAATGACTTACAAAAAAATGCTTGAAAACAGCAGAACAGAGAACACGCAATGCTAATGTACGATCTAATCATCAAGAAGAATCTTGGAACAAACCTCGCAAACTAAATTAAAACCTAATCAGGATGCTACTGTACACGTCACTGGATGAGTCCCTAATTGCTACTTCAAGTAAGCAACATACTTATATGCGTCCCCGCAGAAAGACAAACACGCGGTCGCGAGCAGCAGAACGCAGAATCTCATTATACTGTTGAGATCTGGGTGAGAGTGTGCCCGCTGTTAGCTCTTAGTAATTTGCTGTCTAGACAGATGGAAAGGTTCAAGCACACCTACATTTTCAGTAGATTATGTGTTATATAAAGATGCACCACTATTAAATCAGACTCTGTGCCTCAGCATCACTGCTGTACATCATCTTTTCCTGTTGTACCTTCTGATGAAAAGACACCATTGTGTTCTGTTGTGAAAGCTGAAGAGTCGAAGTGTCGGTGAGAGATTGTCTCATTTTTGCCGTTTACTGTTGATGCGGTCGTTGTATGAAAACGGGCTTTTCCGTTTTGAAAAGGAGATTTTAAAGTCAAGATTTTAAACTGTATCGGATAAAACAACAGATACACAGAAATACCTAGTTTCAATTAACATGAATGATTTTTTCCTTTAAAATATAAATATTATTCATCCAGTGTGAATCAGAAAGATCATGGCAAAAATTTAACGTATTACATTTTTTAACAATACGCATTTTAAATAGGAAAGTTTTACAGACACGTAAAAATGCATATACTGCTTTAAAGTATTTACATTTACGCATTTGGTAGACGCTTTTATCCAAAATGACTTACATTGCGTTACACTATACATCGTTTCTAAGTATGTGCAATCCCTGGGAACAAACCCATGACCTTAGCGTTGTTAACGCCATGCTCTAACCACTGAGCTACAGGAAAGCTTTTATAAAACAAACCATCAACAAATCACATTAAATATTTTATTTTTGTATTAAAAAATAATTGAATATTTGAAATATTCAATTTTTTGTTGAGTGTTTCATCAAATGTTTTATAAAAATGACTCATAATCTTTTCAAATCTCTTTCTTTCCCAAACGAACATGCTGGCGGAGCGCTAACAGGCTAGCACGCGGGCACATTGTTGTGTGTGGTGCTGTAATGAGGCGATTCTGTGTTGTGTTCAGACTTTTCTGTCCTTGGGGATGCAGCAGGAAAACCTGCTCGTTCATTTCTTTTCTGAAGCCCAAAGTTCTCCAGGATTAATCAATGTTAACCTGCTTTATCACAGACACTTATTTTGCAGATACAGGAAGATCCTGACAGGACAGTCAATATCAGGAAATATCTCCCACTGCCTGTACAGAGCTTGTTTCATGCCCATCTGAAATCAGCCTCGACCAGACAAAGCAAGCACACGCTTTCACTACGGTAGAAAACATCATGGACTTTAGTCTGGGTAGACAGCATGTTTAAATGTGCAGTAAACAATTTTTGAAACGTAAACGACATTAAAACAACTTTTGTGAATTTTTGTAAGATGTCTGTTGTGTGTGTTGAAAAAACATTTTGTTTGCACACAGTCGTTGCTGTGTGCAGTCATAGCCAATCAACAATAACACACAACACCATAACACTCTCTAAACAGTCAACAATAACACACAACACCATAACACTCTCTAAACAGTCAACAATAACACACAACACCATAACACTCTCTAAACAGTCAACAATAACACACAACACCATAACACTCTCTAAACAGTCAACAATAGGGACCGTTGTTAGGGATAGCTGTGAGGGACAGATATACTTTAATGGATTTTGTTGTTATAATAAACTTTCACAACCCAGGCTTCTCCGTCGTTTATTTAACTTTTGCTTACTTAACTCACTGGATGTTAAAAAGTCATTTTAGGAGACGTAATCTGTGTTTATGATAGTGAGTTTGTTGTATTTTAAATGTTTCTACACAAACACTTAAAATTACATATGATGTCTCGGAACTGTAGGTTATGTGCTTATGAGGTGAATATCACGTGATGTCTTGAATGAATATAAATCTTTTAGTCTAGAGTTGCTTCTTGTCAGAGAAGAAAAGACAGATCTTAAAAGAGAAAATGAAGACAGTCTTGTACCGCCACCAGCCATTAGATGATCAACGAGTATCTGTCAGGATGTGATGTCAGAGATCTGAGTTATGATGAGAGCTGTCAGTCAAGATTCTTATTCCATAGATACTCTATCCATCAAAAGCTTCCATCAGTGGCCACTGCAGGCTAATCGGTGATAAATGTGCCGGCGTTTGATGTTCTGATTGGTTGAAGTGCCTGAGGGGAGGAGACTGCTCTTTTGAAAGCTGTCTGTCCTAAACGAGCGTTTACCACCTGCTTTGATCTGCCCTTCACCTCGTACCTTCAGCCGAGTGTAGAAAGCACAGGAGGAGGGCTGTTTACCCCAAACACTAGACCTGTCCCACTGTCTGTCTCTCTCTCTGATCTCAGAACTGTGCTCATCGCCGTGGTTATTTGACATGGCAGCTTTCTGTGTGTGTGTGTGTGTGTGTGGTCAAAAGGTTCTATGCATTTCTGAATAACAACACTGCAGGCCCTTATCACTGAAGATCTGTCGCCCCTTTGCCTGAAGCAAGAACTGTCTCTCCTCATTTCTCACTCTCTTTTTTTCCATCTTCACCTCTTTCCTCTCCTGTAATCTTTATTCTTCAAACATCTGTGACCACTTTCCTTGTTTCTTTGAATGAGTGCGTCATGTAGTGCTTTAGGTATGAGAAAAGTGCTTTATTATGCACACTGTTAATAAGGGGATGGATGGATAGATAGATTGTTCAGTTGACTGACTGATGGGTGGATTTGTAACGTACAGCAGCTGTACCAGCATTATGTAACTAACATTGAAGCTGACATTGAAAGGTAACCTGTAACTTTGCACTGTAAGCAGTTCTATCAGACTCATGTCATGGCAGCACATATTAACGTGCACGTCAGCTATACTGGGGCCTGCATTCAAGGAGCTTACCAGCTTTCTTTTAGTACGACAAAATGGCACCGTCGCGTATATATCCCAGAATGCCTTGCGTTTCAAACGAGTCCTTTATGAGGATCGCTGACGCCTCTTTTGAACGTAGCTGCCTTTGTAGAGCGTAGAAAGCCCAAGTGCTCCATTTGTGACGGAGCCCATGTGTCTTCTGTTTAATCTCACCTCATCTTCTCATTTCTACGCCTCACATTTCTCTTCTGCCTCTCTGTTGTGCTCACTGACTGTCTCTCACTGTCTCCAGCAGTTCTGGTTTTTATCTGTGCAGCAGAGGGTCCATTAATGCCCCTGGTTCAGGTGATTAGAGCGTTTGTAAAGGGTTTAACTGCACACAGGCAGCGTTGGGTTTCTGCCCTCGGGGACGGAAGATAAGCAGAAGCCTCCAGAGGTACAACCTCGCTCTCCTCATTAACAGTAGAGTTCCACGCGCTTTACCTCGTTCTGCGCCGTATCAATAGGCGTCCGGGCACTTTCTCCTGAACATAATTACAGAGCTCATTGAGTCAGCAGGGTAGCATGTAGTCCTGGGAGTTTATTTACCCTCATTTTAAGGGAATCATAGGGAATTTAAGCTCCTTATAAAATCCCTGCTATTGTTTGGCTGAAATGGCGTCATTATAGGTTGAGGTGAGATGCTTTGCCATGCCGAGGTGGAAGAAGACATTAATGATGACGATGAAGATTATGATGATGATGATTTTAGGAAATTGTAGGATGCTGGTTTGCATGTTTTAAGCTTCGGTGGTAAAACCGAAGAGAGGACAAACACACAGAGGTTTAGATGCAAATAAAAGAAGGGATAGGGCAGTTGCTCAGCTAACAATTTTAGGTTGTAAGAACGTTTCCCCAATGTTTCCATTAGGTAACAAAAAACATAAAAAATGTTATTTTAGAAGTTATGTTATTTCCACTAACAAAGTTAGAATATATATATATATATATATATATATATACATACAATATAAAGCGTTAAAGTTATACTACAGTTACCGCACGAACACTTGATAACTGTTAAAAAAACAATTACAGAACATTAGCTAACGTTCTGAGAACGTTCCTTGTTAGCGGGTTGGTGTTGTGTGTTGGGTGTGTATTTTGAAACTTCACAGTGACATCACTATGCTGACTGACAGACACTGATTCTACTCTGTTGTGATGAGCGAGTCTGTTGACCTGACAGCCGTCTGGGGTCAGTTAGATGTCACTGTTCTTTAGAGCTAAAGAAACAAATTACTGGCCAAACCTCCAGAAAACGTCCTGCAGATTTCTTCTGTGTGCTCAGACGAGTTTTCCTCTCAAAGCTCCGTCCTTCCATTGAAGTTCAGCTACAGATTTGTGCAGTTCAGAAAGGTCAGTGTCACCACCATGACATCATTTATGTATGACCGCTCACATTAACATATCAACACTCTGTATTCATGATTTTCCCCCGCCAATAAACAGCCGTGTGAAGTATCAGTTTTCAAAGGTTAGCCAATCACAAGTCATTTACATGTAGAGTCTACCTATATAGCCTTAAAGGTACAGTAGCAAAAACAGGTACCGTATACACTGTAGTGTTTTAATGCAATTGTTAGTCCGTTTTTAAAAATTCATAGTTGTAATGATTTTAAACGATGCATGTTTATGACTTAAATGTATTTCTGTATTTTGTTTCGTTTTCATGAATTAAGATTGTGGTATGTACTATGTAAAACAGCTCGCGATTTCTTTTCTTTAAGAAAAAGCATGTAAATAGTTTGATAAATCGAAATAACTAAATAACAATAATAATAATAAGTGTTTTGGTGCAAGAAAGCTCAACTAGCATGACCTGAGGTGGGCCTCAGGGAAAAAAATGCTTAAAACGATTTAGAATGTAATTTTACCTGCTTCACTGTACTGTGGTACGAGTGCTGGAAGGCATTATTGCCTGGCATCAAATAGCTTGTGTTCATACTTTACATTCAGGGATCTGTGTAATTTAATATTCAGTAAGATAGATCTCTCTCTCCAAATCTTCCCCCGCAGTTGAAGAGAGAGAGAGGTCCAGTAAAGATCAGAGCACATTCATTATTTACTGATTATAAATCTGCAACATTAAGGGGCTCAAAGGCTTGTAAAGGATCTGTGGACACGTTTACGGGATTCTGGGTCTGAATAAACAGACTGTTAAGATGCATCGATGAAGAGATATGAAGATATTCGGCGGGTAGATGCTGATTGAACGAGCCGGATTTCAGAACAGACTTCTGATGTGTCCGGGGTATGTGAAAGCAGTGCATTCTGGGTAAACTGCATTTTGAAGCACTGGATCTCAACACGTTTTTGTTAGGGAAATGTTAGGGAAACGTTCTTACAACCCTGGGTATCATGTTGTTTTAAGTGCTTGTTTTGTATTATTTTAAATAGCTTTAAGGTTTCGTGAGGCCCCCAGTGGGCCTCGGCCCTGTTTGAGGAAGAGTGCATTAGGAGGCAGCTGCCTATGTAAGCAGTAAACGAGGAAACTCGGTAGGGTTTGGAACAAAGCTTTTGTGTTGTAGAGTGTGTGTGAGTGCCTGCCACAGTGTGCTAGAGAGTTTAGAGTGTGTGTGTGTGTGACTGTAGCGCTGTCGTAATTTACATATAAATGAGAGTGTGCTGATCACATGGGCTATGACCTCATTCATTCTGATGGTCAGACTCTCAGTGTGGCAGCTGCCAGCGATGCTGAAATTATAGAGTGCGCTCGCCCTTCGGCACCCACCGCTCATTTATGATGCGTTTCCTGCCCGACAGGAAGTCAAAGAGCAGGTGACATTTGCAGCTTGGCCTTTTCTAGCATGGCACCAATCAGTGTAACATTTATATGGAAAGTGTGCGTGGGTGTGTGTGTTTTCATACACGCGTGTGTTGTGTGCGCCTGTGTTGCTGTTCTCCCGAAGTTATCAAAAACATTCTTGCAGTGACGTCAGTAGAACTTTTTTTAACCTCACATTATCATGTGTAATATTCCGTATATATCAAGAATGTTATTCTTCAGTTCTTAGTGGAACGTGTTAAAATCCTTCATTTAAAGACCTTGTTAATACAACGTCTAAAAAACGGAACATTCCTAGAACATGATGATGGAGCTGATGGAATGTTCCGCACTCATCTGTTTTAATGCTGTATTTGAGATTCAGCTGAGATTCAGCTGAACTCAGTTCAGTTCTGCATCAGATCTCATCAGAGGTGTAAACAGAAGAGAGTGAATGATCGTAATCCTGCTCGTCCTCTCGCAGTCTCAACCTGTTACTCGCTCTCGTCGGCTGACGTTTCACCCCCTCTTCATCCACTCGTCCTCTCCGCATCACAGCTGTCATATCTCTGGCGGAGAGAAGCAAGGGGATGTAATTCTCACTGACAGCTGTGCTGTTTAAATGCAAACACATATGCATAAGCCTGCAGCCAAGCATGCATTCTCCCAGCTGACAATTTCAGCTTGTAAGAACGTTTCCCTAACGTTTCCATTAAGTAAAAGTGAAAGTGATTTTTAAACTTGTTTTAAGAACGGTACTGAAACACATTTTAAATTCTGTAACGATTTTAAAACATTCCAGTAACTACTTAAGAATAACATGTTTAATATATGATAGCTATATATATATATATATATATATACACACAAGTTTAAAGAAACAAGAACACATTTTTTGATAACTTTAAGAAACCTTTTAGAGAATATTAGCTAACGCTCTGAGAACATTCCCTGTTACGTTTAACTGGCTTTCGTTTAAAGGCACAAGCAAAACCCTTTGCATCTGTTCTATAATGATTCTTTTATTTTAACTGTAAGAACGTGTGGAATTTGCTCTGGGTGGAAAAAGTAATATTTATTCATCATAACAAAAATAAAATGGGTCTGCTGAAAATCCGTTACATCTCACTGGACTCTTATGAAACTAAATTAATTCCTCCTATTGGGAAAAGGGACCATTGATTAAAAATTAATTCTTTCATTCACTCGCTTTTTTAGAAATGCAGAAGTAGCGGAATTCTTAAATTGATAGTGAAATGTTTTAAAAACATTACAGATGCAATGTTAATATAACGTCTTAAAAATGGGACATTTTGATATTTGAGTTACTTAATGGAAACATTAGAGAAACACCTAAAATTGTCAAATCAAATCATTTTTATTGTCACATTGTTAGCTGGGGTTTTCAAAAGGGCAAAAAATACAAAAATAAATGTGTTTCATATGACTGCTGTATTTCAGGTCTCATGAAGTTGTACGTTAGCTTTATAATGTACATTCCGTTATTGTCTTGCCCTTGGATCCTTTCAAACCTGTGTGACTTCTGTGGAACACAAAAGAAGATATTTCGAGAAAAGTCTCAGTGGTTTTGTGTCCATACAATAGAAGTCAATGAGTGTCTGGGTTGTTTGGTTACCAGCGTATTTTAAAATATATAAAGTATATACTTTAAAATATAGAAGCATGGTGAACTTATGCATGGTGGATTTATATTTTAGTCTTTATCTTAAGCAATGTGTACTACTTCAGAAGCCTTAGAATAAAGTACACAAGTCGTACGGGCACTTTGATGAGGTTCGAGGCCCCTGGTTACCATGACGATTGATCGTCTGGCGTGTTGCACTGAGTCGTATGGTGTTCAACCAACATGAGTGTGTAAATGATGAAAGATTTTTCATTTACTGGTGAACTCTTCCCTTAGTGTTACTGTTCATCTCTAAGATTAAACATGTATGCATAATATTACATGCTTTTAAATGTATTCACAAGCCTGTTTAATTTTCACACGAGTTGGAGAGAAAGATACGCACAGAGCAAAGGAAAATGAACACCAGAGAGTACAAACAAGCAGATCTTCTGCTCGTCCCCGGGCTATTCTCCATTCTGCTATGTAGACATTTATCCATGCTGAGTCTTACAGAAGTATGAATATGAAATCTGGTGTAAAAACAGTTTTCATTGTGCGGAAACTGGCCTTGTTCGCCCCAGCCACAATCCAGTCTCTCGTTCACCCTCATTTTCTCCTTCTCTTCAATCCTGTTAGCTTTCTCTCTCTCTCTCTCTCTCTCTCTCATCCTGTCAGTCTGTCAGTGTTTAGCTGTCCTTCATCTCTCTCTCTGTCTTTCTCTCCCTCTCTCTCTCTCTCTCATTCTGTCAGTCTGTCTATCTGTGTTTAGCTGTCTTTCTCTCCCTCTCTCTCTCTCCCTCATTCTGTCTGTCTGTCTATCTGTGTTTAGCTGTCTTTCTCTCCCTCTCTCTCTCTCCCTCATTCTGTCTGTCTGTCTATCTGTGTTTAGCTGTCCTTCATCTCTCTCTCTCTC